>JACEVL010000128.1:826973-846973 GCA_020284085.1 Aporrectodea caliginosa | reverse complement strand
CTGGAAAAGAGGAAGGATGAGATGTAGTAGCTTAGAGAAGAAAACCTAGAGGATGCGAAGAGCATGGAGAGAGAGAGAAAGAGATACAGACAGACGGACAGACAGACAGATTAACAGATAGACAGACAGACAGACAGAAAGAGACAGAGACAGACAGAGACATAGACAGAGAGACAGAGAGACAGAGAGAGGTATGCAGAGACAGACAGATAGAGAGATACAGACAGTCTAAGACAGAGACAGATGGAGAGACAGAGATAGAGGCAGTGGTGGATGTTGGTATACATTGTAAGGAGTGTCATTCATCTTTCGCTTCTCTGCACATCGGCCGAACATCAGTAAACACGACGACAACGATAACGACAACGTCACAACGACAACTGTGATGATGATGATGAAGATTATGATAACGACGAAGACCGTCGTTGTTGCGAGCGATGAATTATGGGTGGACATTTGCAGTTCTATAGAGTCCAGTGTTTATTCATTAAGATGGACTGGCAAGAGCTGCATGAGACCCAGAGAAAGAGATACAGACAAACAGACAGACAGACAGGCAGGCAGGTAGACAGACAGGCAGGCAGGCAAAGAGGCAGGCAGACAGACGGAAAAAGAAAGATAAGCACCAAGAGGCAGATGAAGACAACAGGTAGGTAGAACGAGAAATCAAGACAGACGTATAAGACCCACTATAGACAGACCATGAGGCATTAAGAGACGCGTAGAGTTATAGATGCACGGGAACAGACAAACAGACACACTTACTTGCACGCATACATACATACGCACACATACACACAGACACACTACATGCACGCATACATGTGCACACATACACAAAAACATACATACATACAGTGTCTTCATTTCGGCTTCTATAGGCGCTTGCGAAACTGATCAAAGGAAAGAGAAAAAGGTCGTCCCTAGGGGACTGAGGCAGCCGGTTCCGCCTGGAGGGGGCCAACGATAGCAAAACTCCTATAGACTGAGCCGTAGAAGTTCTCTTCCGCGGGACAACGAAGAGGCCACGGTCCGAAGACCGAATGAAAGAATGACTAGGCAGAGAAGATACTGGGGGTATACCGTATACAGTAAGTCCTGCTGAGGTAGTGAGGAGCAGAGCCAGCAAGACACTTTTGCATGAGGGAGCAGACCTTGAATTGGACGCGCTGGCGAATGGGAAGCCAGCGAAGAAAGTCTCGGGTAAAAGAACAGACATCATGAGACATGGGAAGAACTTCACAATGCCGGAATGCCCCTATTAGACGGGCAGCAGCATTAAGGATTGCTTGAAGCGTAATACATACATACAACCAGTATAAATACATTCATGTATTCACACGTAAATATAATAATAATGACAATTTATATAGCGCCGTAACACAGCCATGTCATTACAAGAGCGCCTAACAGACAACTAACATGTACGTGTCCATATGAACATTTATTGAGAGCCTTTTACCATCTCAAAAGCGTTGAGCGACAGCAGATCGCTGTTCGTTTCAGTTAATTAAAATTGGCCATTTTCACATTATCGCAAATTTGCATTCAAAGAGCCGTCCAGATGTGTTCGTTTTGCGTCGTACCCGGCGGGGGTCCGGGTGGTGCGACGGAAGGGAGTAGGGGCCGGCCAGTGCAGCACGGCAGAAGGACGGGCAACCGGGAGGGAAGCCCATACCGGCACATCGATCATCCGGTCGTTGGCCCGTGACAGAGACTCGCGGGCGAAGATAGCGCGGCGGGGTGCCGAGTGGGGCCAGGCGATGATGGAGTGTGCGATAGAGATAGGGTGGCCACCGGCCCGAGGCCGAATGGCCCCCACTAACAAGGATTTGTCGGCTATTGTGTGTCATCTTTCGAGATGTGGGAACGGTTAGCAGCAGGGAGGCGCCAGATAGAGACAGAGAGACAAAGAGATAGAGACAGAGAGAGACAGAGAGAGACAGAGAGGGTTGAGGTGAGACACGGAAGGAGGGAGGAGGACATGCGGTGACGGAGTTGATTAAAGTTATATCAACGTCTGCTGCTGGTGTGGCAGATGATGATGATGGTTGTTGGGGTGTGGGAGTGGAGGGGGGGGTGGTGGTGGTGGTTCCTCTAAGTGGCATCGCTCCGTTTCTAAGGACTCTTGTCAACGCTAACTAATGACACCAGGCAATTATCGACGAATGGGGTTGGTGTGACGATTTCTCGGAAAGTTATTTAACTGCCGTTTCAACACTGCTAATTACTAATTACTAGTTTGTTAATTTGCTTGTGAAGCTCTTGTTGCTCCCTGGCAAATTACACGAACATATGTAATATAATGTAATGTATTTAAGTAATGTAGTGTACGAGAGCCAATTCATAAGACTTATAACATCGCATATATATATATAGCTACTTCTAGGCTGCTTTAGAATGTCAGTTGTCAGTGCCAGCAGTTAAATAAGGCATGGAAAGGCATGCAAGGCCGTAGCCAGGATTTTGTTTCGGGGGGTGTTTACTCGTTCTTGAACAAGCCGACAAGCAACCCAGTCAACTGTCTATAAGGGGTTTGCAGGAGCGTTGTGAGCTCTCAAAGCACTGTAGAGCTGCATCATCTAAGTTCACATGAGTGCTCTCAGTTCTTACACCGTATATATTAGTAAATGCAATATTTATATTATACATTATTTAATTTCGGGGGTGTTTAAACACCCAAAACACCCCCTAAATACGGCCTTGAAGGCATGGTGAGGTAAGAAATGGTAAGGTAAGGTAAGGAAAGGTTCTTGTTCTTCCTCCTCTTCCTCTTCCTCTTGTTCTTGTTCTTCTTCTTCCTCTTTTTCTAGTTCTAGTTCTTGTTCTCGTTCTTATTCTTGTTTTTGGTGTTGCTGTTGTTGTTGTTGTTCTTGTTCTTCTTGTTCTTCTTGTTTTTCCTCCTCCTCCTCTTCCTCTTCCTCTTCCTCTTTCTCTTGTTCAATAAAGGATATACTTACTTACTTACTTGTTCTTGTTGTTCTTGTTCTTGTTCTAGTTCTTGTTCGTCTTGTTCATCTTGTTCTTGGTCTAGTTCCTGTTCTACTTGTTCTTGTTCTTGTTCTCGTTCTTGTTGTTGTTGTTCTTCTTCTTCTTGTTCCTGTTCTTCTTGTTCTCCTTCTTGTTCTTGTTCTTCCTCTTCTTCTTCGCATTTGTTCTTCTTTCTTCTTCTTTTTCTTCTTCGCATTCTTCTTCTTGCATTCTTCCTTCTTCTTCTTCTTCGCATTCTTCTTCTTTCACATTCTTCTTCTTTCTTCTTCTAATTCTTCATTTCTTCTTCTTCTACTTCGCATTCTTCTTCTTCTACTTCGCATTCTTCTTCTTCTACTTCGCATTCTTCTCATTCTTCTTCTATCCATGTTTTGTTGTTATATTTGTTGTTGTTGTAGTTCTTCTTTTCTTCTTGACCTTGCACTCTATTTCTTGTTTTCCGTCTCTTCCTCCTTCCCTTCCTTTTCCTCCCCTTCCTTTGCTCCTCCTCGTCCTCCTACTTGTCCTAATCCTCCTTCTTCTAATCCTCCTCCTCCTCCTCTCTCTGAACAAGTGCCGCGTAAGTCGTGGACACCCATCCTTATCGCAACGTTCCCTGGAGACGAGTCGTTCGTAGGACCGCTTATCTCGACCGGGTACGATCCATTTACCCGGTCCACGGCTCATCCCTCGTCTCCTTCCATCCTTCCCTCTAGAGACCCGGGATTTAGTCTCGTGTCCCCAGACTCTCGACATCGTTACCCCACCTAGCCACCGATAAGGAAAAATACTGTCTCAGCGGTCGACATTATCAAACGATGGGAAGACGCCGAAAGGGAATATCAGGCGTCCTCATCACCCTCTCCTTAAGCCGGGATACTGCAAATAGGCCTACAAGGGCCGTTGTGCGTAGGCCATGCAGGCGATGCAGCGGGAACGGCTGCAGGCATTGGTAGGTTTTGCTCCGTTATGTAGGACTATGTATACACGGGCAGGTCTTCTTCCTTGTGTATGCGGGCAATAGACCTTGCTGCTATTTTTCTGAAAGCCAGACTGTGAGGCTATCCATTGATCCTATGTACGTGCATTGTCTACGCTTCAAACTCGCCTCTTTCAACTTGCTTAATAAGTCCTGCCGTTGCTTGATTTCTGGAGTTCTGCTTTTCCTGGGATGTAATGGATTTCTCCAACGGATAACAATTATAACTAAGGCTTCACCTGAAGTGACCATTGAATGATATCCGGTGCATTATGATAACTGTTCGATGTAGGCCTAAGTCATTAGCTTGTATATCGTTCGGGGTCGGGATATCTGCCATGCAAGCTGTGGCAAGACTTTGACCATGCAGGCGCTGGATAAAAATTCAACTCCAAACTGGATCCTTTGCATGCCTGACTCTCTTTCTCTCTCTCAACCTCTTTCCCTCCCTCCCTCTCTCTCTCTGTTCCTCCCTCCCTCTCTCTCCTTCTCTTCCTCCTCTCTCTCTCCCTCTCTCTTCCTCGAGCTCTTCCCTCTCTCTCCCTTCGTTCTCCTTCTCTCTGTCCCTCTCTATCCTTCTCCCTCTCTCCCTAACTCTCTCTTTTCTGTCTCTCTTTGCTTTTGCTGACAGTGTTAGCTTGGGTTTGGTGTGCTACTGCTACACCATAAAGCTACTACACTGGTCGAATACGCAACGTTACCACGTACTGCATGATCCACATTAAATCCTTGCGGCATCACTATAATATCAACATTAGGCCTACATCAACATGACAATTACAGCTACATTAAATTTTTCGATATATTATCATATCAGTGTTTTATTACATAGACATTTATATTACATTTAATTTGTGCTACTTCAGCATAAAATTTACGTTAATATTACATTGAAATGCGATGACAATGCACATCAACATTGCATAATTTACATTGCATTACAATTATACACTGAATCAACATCACATTGTAATTATGTAAGTAGCCTAACACGTTGCACTGTATTACGTTACACTACATTAAAAGTCTAAGATGGAAGCGTCGATGGGTGCGTTTTTGTTCGACAGCGAGTGGGAGAGAGCGAAGGAAGAGCCCGGATGTTGTAACGTCATTCTGCGTTTTTCCATCATCCATCATCCTTGACTTCAGCAACTGAATGAAGCGTATGGCTCTAAATGTCCGCGAGGACTGGAATGAGGAAAGAGGGCTCGATGGAACGATAGAAAAACCTGCAGGAGGGGCGTCTTAATTGGGTTTACAAATTGAATCAGAGAATCTTGGAATGCGGAAGAGAAGCGAACTCTTCCCTCTGTTCCTTTTCAGCTCCTCTCTCCAACGCACAGTGTGGCTAAACACACAAAATAATGTCTAGAAACAGCACATACTGGATAAACTAGAATGATCTGCGGTCATAATTATTTGGTAACAAACTGTCAATGTGGTTATTATGCAACCACACAATGACGTGCCTCAGAAGGGGATGCGTATTCCGTATGTACATGTATGTGGACATTATTAGTAACGCGGCGATAAGAAGAACAGCAACGGTACCAGTCTCTGACATGGTCCGGAAACGCAGGCTTTCCTTCGCACTGGCTCTGGAAGACGAGGACCATTGGAGAGCTCTGTGGATCTGAGCAAACCAGTTCCTGAAGGACTGGAGAAGTAACACGGCCGACCTAGGACGACTTGGACTATATGAGTCGTGGATAAGGATCACGCAGAGATATATTTCTGTATACATGTACAGCACGGAGGATTGCTGAGGACAGAACCGCTAGGAGGTTGATATCGTTGACATAGTTAGGCACATTCGGCTGAGTTTATCACCAGAAGTAGAATGCGTCTGTGCAACAGCCATGTGCACAGTGCATGGTGACTTGGCGCAACGGATAAGACGCAGGAAGGCGCAAGCACTTAAGGAACACCGAGCTCGGTTAGTACTTGGGAATGTAGCCATTCGAGAAAAACAACTGTTCCGGTAGCTATACATTGCTTTCCGGTTTCAATACCGATTGTGTCTTATTTAAGAGATTTGAACTCTGGACAGCACGTACGATCCGTATACGGGGACCTTATCTGGCGTGGCGCCCATTCAAACGACAGCGGTGGTGAAGGATCTCACCCGATCAATTCACTGAAAAATAAGCAGGGTCGAGGCCATAAGATCGCTCTATATCTCGTGTGCATTTACAGTCTTACATTTTACCAAATCTTGACCAATTAAGGTTTAGGCCTACCTACTTTCGGGGTTGGTAAAAAAGCAGTTCAATTGTTGGATTGTAGTCTGTGGTCACGTTTGCGCTTCAGGCGAGTGGTTTCTTAAGCTTTCGAGGGTTACCGTGCAATGCAATCGTATTTCTTAACTTGAGTGTTTACCTGGAGGTGCAAGAAGCAGATGTATTAGGCTGGTGTTACCATGCATCATATAAAAGATCAGATGATCTTCCATTACAGTTTTTAATCAAACTTCATCGTAGGATGAAAGATTTTAATCCTACGATTAATCGCATTTGGCTATTTTGTTGTAAAGCTGAAAATTATAATATGAATTTAAAGTTGTAGCTCATGGAATATTAAACCTGTCTAACCCACATTTTATAAGAGGTTGGGGCAGGCAGCCAGGCACGTAGCGAGACTTAAATTCAAGAGGAGGCAACTTCACAGACCATTGGCAAAATCCTGGTCATTGGGGTCATTAGTCAATGGAAGTTCCAGTATATAGAAAACCAAGAGGAGGCAACTGCCTCCTCGTGCCTCAATGTCGCTACGCCTATGGGCACGTGGCCTGGTTATTCTGCTTCTAATAATGTGTCTAAGATGCGGTTTTGAAACCATGCAGTTGCTGAAGTCAGACCACAGCCTCTTCTCTTTAGCAGCTGTCGGTGTTGATGTGACATAAACATAAACATTTGTCTAGCGCTAATTTCCAAATTCAAATGCATTGCGTTTGCGAACCAGTCCTTCATCCGTAAGGCTTCATATATAGGCCTACATGCATAAAAAAATTATAAACATTTTTATTATATGTTTATACATTAATAGAAAGATACATGGTCATTGTTCATACATTTACTTATGTGAGTAACATATCCGTTTATTTACATGTATGTGTAGTTGTTTACAGTTTCAGATATATAGGCCTACTCTTTACACATATATGATTATATATAGTTATATACATGTGTGTGTTTGTATACGTATATACATATCATATATACATACATATTATATATATTTATATCGATCATTACTCTCTCCTTTGCTCCCTCCCTCAACGTCCCAGGATTTTCTCGACTTCTTCGTGAGCTCAGAGTTATTCTTTCTTCGGCTACCAACAAAACCCATATCGATCCAGCGGCGTCACAGCTCCTTCTTCCATTCTTTCTCATCCACTCCTTCCTCCCATCCATCCATCCGTCCGTCCTTCCTTCCATCCGTCCGTTCTTCCCCTCTTCCTCGGCGGCAGCGGCGTCTCTCCGTCTCTCCTTGGCCCATCCGTTCCACCCTTGCCTTGTGCCGCCGTCGACTGAGCCCGGGGCCCCTGCTGCATGCCGTCCCGGACTCTGCGGCCGCGGCCCGATCTCGCCGCCGCCGGCGCTGCTCCCGTTTAGGCCCGGGCGCGAGATTTATGCCGAACGGGGCGAAATAAATTAATCATATCTGGCGAGTCGTCGTCGCAAAGAAAATTAGGATTTCGGTCGAATGTGATTGTTATAATTCGCGCCGCGAGCCCTTGAAGTGCATTTCATTAGCACTCGCCGGCCCCCGATCGCCCGATCTCCCGGATAAAGATTTCCTGGTGGGGGAAGGGTCGGGGAAGGGTCGGGTCGCAGGCGCCATCTTGGGGGTCGCCCGGAGTCGCGTCTGTCGGGACGACGTCCCTACCGCTCGACCGGAAATGTAATCCGCCCCGGAACCGACTTATTTCCGGCGGCAATTGGTCATCCGTCTGGTTTGGTTAACCCCTGGTCGAGCGCCGTGGGTCGCCCGGGTCTCCCCTGGCCAGCGACGGCGGCGGCGGCGGTGGCCAACCCTTTCGAATCGACGCCCCGTCCAAGTCCCCGGTTCCCTGGCGAAGACCATCTCTCACCGACCGATGACAGACCCGATACGGCCGGCCTCAATCCCTCCGTCCCTCCGTCCGTCCGTCCTTCCGTCGACCGATGAGATTGCCATCGACAACAGTCACCCACCCAAACCACCACATTCACTCCACGCCAGACACCCACCCACCCCCATGCAGAAGACGAATATCGAACATGCCAGAACTTTATAAGTCCCCTCCTCGTCCTCCCCATCCTCCTAGTCCCCCTCCCCACTTCTTTCTCCACCACTTCCTCCTCCTTCTTTTCCTCCGTTCCCATTCTCCTCCTCCTCCCCACTTCTTCCTCCTCCTGTTTAGTTCCTCCACCTCCTCCAACTCTCCTCTCCCTCCTGTTCCTCCTCCCCACTTTCTCCTCCTCCTTTTCCTCCTCCTCGTCCTCGTCCTCCTCCTCCTCCATAGTTCCTCCTCCTCCACCACCTCCTCCCTCCCTCTTCATCCTGCTCCTTCCCCTCTCCCTTCTCCTCTTGTTTGTCTCTGCCATCATGAAACTGGAAAAGGGAATTTATGAGAAAATTGACCGATGGATGGAAACTGTAGTTAATTGATATATCAGTGCTTTGCTGCTCAAATGTAATTAAGAGATTTTCTGCCAATTAATTAATTAATTCATTCATTCATTACTTCGTTACTTCTTAGTTCATATTTTACGTATTAATGCATTTATTTCTGTGTTAATTTAGTAATTCATAATGTATTAATAAATGATTAGATGATTAAATTTATTAATTTAGCAAATCACGATAACTGAGAGCTACAGAGGGGTTCAGAAAAATTGGCCAGGCCATTAAATTCCTCGAAATATCAATGCTCTTGTTTATGCCATGCTACAGAGTTCCCTATTTTTAGCCTTCGATCATACTTTAGCCTTTGATCATATGTTGGCTTTCGATCATACGTTAGCCTTTGATCATACGTTGACTTTCGATCATACGTTAGCCTTCGAACAACGTATACGTTATAGACCTCGATCATACGGTATACCCTTTGGTCTTCGGTTAGCCATCAATGTAGTCTAAGCTAATGTAATCTAGCCTAACCCCGTATTATCCCATCTGATCTAATATAATCTAATCTAATGTAATTTAATCTAATCTAATCTAATGCCTTACTTAGCGCTGTTATGCTGATGCACATGACGTCAACTGATGGTAGCTTCAGGTGAGGTCACAGTAGAAGTAGCAATTCAGTCAGAGACTACCGGTCAGAATTCGGTCAGAGAAACCTGATCAGAATTCGGTCAGAGAAACGTGGTCGAAATTCAGTCAGAGACACCGGAAGTCAGGCAACGATGGGCAAACGAATTGAAACAGATGATCTCAAAGCTTAGACCCGAATAACATTCTGGAGAATTGACAGAACGTACAGAACTGGACATCATCAGTCGATTCCGAAAAACTGGAACAGCCACCCAGAACCCCTGATAGTTTTCAGCTGGCTTTTATCTAAATTTAGCTTTCAGTTTCCGATTAGACATTGATTCCCAGTTTCTTCCAATCTTTATTAGCCTTCAAGCTCCATTTAGCACTCGAATCTTTATTAGTCTTTGATCGTCAATTAACTTTTGATCTTCTGTTATTGGCCTCTGAACTCAATTTGACGTTTGATACGTGCTATCATTTGAATGATTTCCTCCTTATCGATATAGTCTATATTCTTTTCGAATGATATTCGGTCTAATGTTTTCGTTTTTTGTTTCTTTCGTAGATTCTTCTTGAAGTTTTTCATGAAGTGCAATCAAAATTGTCTAAAAAACGCTGGAAATCCGAGGGATATGCGACGGTTTCAGGTAGGATCAATCAATTAGTCAGTCAATCAATCAATCAATCAATCAATCAATCAATCAATCAATCAATCAATCAATCAATCAATTAATCAATCAATAATTAGTCAATCAATCAATCAGCATATATAATCAATCAATCAATCAATTTTATATATGTATAATTTTTGGTGGTCAATCATTTGAGTTTATCTTTTTGGTGGTCATTTGAGTTTTATTTTTTTAGCTTCATCGTCGTCTCATATAAGCTTAATTATAATCTGAAACTTATATATAATTATCTTGCTTTCGTTTCAGTTGAACGCATCAGAGTTTATTTTCTTCGATCTTTTGTTTCAGTTACAGTTTTGTCTGCTGTCATGAGTTTCCAGTTGAGCTTCTTTTCAGTCTGTGTTCTAATGCTGTAAGTTTCAGTTTCAGTTTCAGTTTCTTTTGAGTTTAAGTTCTGAAAGACGTCATAAAACTTATCTAGATGCAAAAAAATTTAAAACACAATGTTAAACACTACGCGCAGTATACAATGCAACACAGCACTTCATATATAGTCCAATTTAAGCGGACATTGTTAAACAACGCAATGTGAAACTATACAATACAATAGAATGCAATACAATGAGTTCAAAATACCACGCAAAAGAAAACAATGGAAAACAATACATTCCAAAACAAAGCAGTATGTATACAATTCACTCCAAATGTACACGTATGAACTGCACAGTACGATACAATCTTGCTCATCCCTCACATCAGCAAAATTCGCATTTGTAAGACAAACTATTTCATTCTTGTGCTTCACATCAGGACTTGTTTGAGGTTTGATGGAGAGAGGATTCCTGGTGGATGGCTGGTCCAAAGTTTACGGTTCAATGCATAATTCTGTGCCTTCGGTCAGTTACTCAATGACACTCATGCATGTCTAACTACTATAGTTTCTCTGACCTATCGACCTCTCATCGGGCTTTCCAACGGAATTCTTACATTACTACGATTTCACTTGGGCAGACCACCGAAACACGTTTTGTGCATTCATGACAACGGTGCAATGCATTCATTCATTCATTAATTCATTCATTCAGAGGACTTATATACGCATTGTAGACCCTCAGTTATTAGCTCAGATCAAATTAGAAATCGCAATACAACGTATAATTATTAGAAAAGCAATAATTCATGAAGCGCTGACTCTGCTGATGAGACTGAAAGATGCGGCCTTGTCTTTGTAATCTTTGAAGCGCTACGTTTAAGAAATCGACAGTTCACCAAATGTATTCCAAGTGCAGGGCTTTCTACGCACGAAAGAACGCAAGAACAGACGAACGGACGGAAGGACGGACGGATGGATGGATGGATGGAGAAACATTGGGACAAACATAGGGATGAACGAACGAATAGAGGGAACGACAGAAAGACGGACAGGTAAACGGAACGGACAAACGGAAAGAGAGACTGACGGACGTACAGAAGAACCAACCGAAGGACGAACGGACGTACATAAGGACGTACAGAAGGACGGACCGAAGGACGGCCGGAAGGACGTACAAAAGGACGTACAAAAGGACGGACAGAAGGACGGACAGACGGTCGAACGTACACAAGGACGTACAAAAGGACGGTCAGACGGACGGACGGACAGAAGGACGGACGGACGGACGGACGGACGGACAGAAGGACGGACGGACGGACGGACGGGCCGGTCAGTGGCATAACTGGCGGGAGGGCGGGGGCAGGCGTGCGCCGGAGCAGGCTTGGATCCCATGGGACCCGGTCACTATTACTTTTCATCAGAGCCATAACCAGGCCCTGATTCATCCATCCGCTCGCACGGCGGCGAGGCAACGCCAGCCTCAGCAGCCAGCAGCAGCAGCAGCAACGGTTGCAGCAGCAGGAGGGAAAAATGAATATCTAAAGCGCGCTGTTTGTCTGCGCTTAAGTCGCGGAGGAGGTCGACGACGACGACGACGATGAGGATGAAGCGAGTCCCGCGGGAAAATCTCTATTCGTTAGTCATTATTAACATGCACAGCAGCAAGAACTAAAAACGTCGTCGTCGTCATCATCATCATCATCGCCGCCATCGTCGTCGTCGTCATTATCATAAGCCAACGACGACGACGACGCTGAATATATATCTCACTCATCATCCACGAAACCAACACACGCTCACTTACAAGTAGGCCTACGCAGACAAGCACAAACACACATACGTATACATACATGTATACATACAAACACACACACACATACAAGCAAACAAACAAACACACACATGACAAACAAACACACACACACATACAAACACACATGGGCTTGAGCCATAGATTTATTTTGAAGACGTTCACTATACAGCCTAACAGTAGAAACAAACTCATACAGGCATCTATATAGGTATATTTACATGTATATACAAATACATTAACATGTGTATGTTCATACATTTATACACTTACAAATACATATATATATATAAACATATACATACATACATGTGCACTTACATATATATATGCGTATTCGTGTAGATGCACACAGACATACATGCCTGAGTTTGGACATTTATCAAGCGCCTTTATGACACCTTTCAAATACGTATGACTAAAACATATAGTGAGATCATTTGAAGACGTTATATATATTCACATACATACATACATATATATATATATATATGGACATATAATGTAGAGTATGTATGTTGTATGTATGTAGCTAATTAACATAAACCAAAGGGTAAACATAATTATCATATATTTTTATTATGTTGGCCATATAGGCGTTATGACTTTTATTTTGTATTTATGTGTGTATATATAGCTATAAAACTGTATATGCTAATATTTAAATAATATTATGTATGTACTTGTATGTGTCTGTTGTATATATATTTAGATATAATGCATGTCATATTTAGTGTTGTGTTTCGTCGATTAATATGTTGTAAATAAAGTTAACGCTTCTTAGGAAGGTTCTTAGGCGCATAAAGGGAGCACTACCTGCCATGTCGTAGATGATAAGTAGCATATCATGATTCACATTACGAAGCCATAGAGGAGGAGAGAGAAGCTTTGGAGATATACACACAGACAGGAAAGTGCATGAAAATAGACATACAGAGGGAAACACGAAGACATACGCAAAACGAGATGATGAGTGAGAAGCAAACCCACACACACACACACACACACACACAAAACCTTACACACACACACAGAATATCCACACACACACACACACACACACACACATCACATGCAGCATTTTTTTAAAGTGCCGTAGAAACGCACATCACACAGAGATGTATGATGACGATGGTCACGATAACGACTATTACGATGATGAGAAAGACAGTGATGACGACAATAACGATTACGACGACGACGATGATGATGATTACAGTAATGGTGTTGAATTTGACGATGGTGATGATGACAACGACGATGATGACGATGGCGATGATGATAATTAATGATGATTGATGATAATTAGTGGGGAGGGGTGGTGGTGACGGTGAAGATGATGATGATTGATGATGGTGATATAAATGATGATATATGATATATATGATGATGATGATAATGCTAATGTTAAGGGAGTCCCTCTATGCTTAAGGGAGTCCCTCTTGTAAAGGCTAATCCTACCTGTCTGGTCAACCAAAATGGTTATAGCTGGTAATTCCAGGCCTGTCCTTCTAGGTCTCTAGGAGTTCCTCAGGGATCAGTCCTTGGACCCTTTCTTTTCATTCTGTACACGGCTGATATTACCTCTTTGTTTATAAATTACTCTGCTACTGGTCACCTTTTTGTAATGATTTCAGGCATATGTTCATGGTCCTGCGTCTACTTGTACTATACTATTAGCTCGCCGTATTGATGCATTTCATGACTTGCATTTGTTGTCTTCCAATCGCCTTTCGCTAAACTCTTCCAAAACTCAACTTATTTGGCTTGTAAATAAAGTTTGACGCTTCTTCTCTCTGGTTTCTTAAATTTACGTTCTAAAGTGTGCGTGACCTAGGTGTCACTTGGACAGCGCTCTCAGTTTTTCTGCTCATGTAACCAACCTTACACGATCTTCTTACTTTCACCTCCGGTGTCTCAGAGGACCTATTCACAGATCTGTTCCCCGCTCTGACCATGACATCCATTGTCCATGCATTTGTCTGTTCAGAATTGATTATTGCAATTCCCTACTTATTGAGATTTGGAAGGTCCGTCTATCGCACATTCAATCTGTTCTCAAGGCTGCTGCTTGATTGATTGCTCACCTTCCTAAATACTCCCATATATCATCTTTCACGGTCAACCAGCTGCATTGGCTACGACTCTGACGACGATGGTGATTAAAGTCCATTGCTTTGGTCCTCAAATCCAAACTGGGACTTGCTCTAAAATACGAGGACGTCATGTCCTCGACGATTTCTGCATCTTCTCATCGATCTCCGATCTCTGGGGGCTGACTGGTTTATCCCACGAGCTAGGACTACGATTGCTGAAACTCGATGATTTGCCATGATGATGGCCCCTGATGGAATGCCCTTCCCTTCACTGATGAGACTTTCCTTTCTGATCATTGTCTTCATCTCTCTCTGAAAACCTATTTCTTCTGATTGACTGAGCGACTGAATGGCCTCGGCTGATGCGGCGCTATATAAATGACTAATTACATTACATAATTACAATTACATTATGATTCTGTAGGTGGCCATTTCAACGACTGCTTCGGTCGATGGCCCTCTGTTGGCTGTTTCGGACAACATGTTCGTTCACAATAATTCGAAACACGGACGACGAACAAGACGCCTTGACCCAACCGACGAAGGTATCATCAAACACCTATCGATCTCTGTCTGTCTGTCTGTCTGTCTGTATCTGTCTGTCTGTCTGTCTCTGTGCTTGTCTTCGAACGGTAAGTGAGTCTGTCTTAATATCGCTCCTGAGTAGACTGTCTTGAAGGGGCGCTATATAAAACTACTGTAATAATAATATCTGTTTGTCCGTCTTATTCCGGTCTTTCTGTCATATTCCAGTCCGTCTAGGTCACGCATGGGCAACTCCTTTTAATTAACAGAGGGCCGCCCTAAGACTTTAAGGGCAGTTCAGAGGTCGTATGCCAATTGCATCATCTCATCATCATCATCATCATCATCATCATCATCATCATCATCATCATCATCATCATCCTCATCATCAACAACAACACAATTTTGAAGATTCATTTGCTCCAGAAAATGAGACAATGTTAATTTCATTCAAAGTAGATATTGCAGAATAACCGTTAAAGTAAATGAAGATAATTTTTATGATGAAAACCTAATTATCCTAATACCTACAGTACTACACTACAATAATAAAAATCTAAAATATGTTTTGAGTTTATAAAGTTTTAAAAATACATAAAACGGATAAAAAATGTTACCAAATGCAACGTACAGTGCTAATATAAAAGACATGTCAAGGTCCGGTTCAAAAGTCCCCAGGGGGTGGAGCCGGCCCAATGGCCTTATGTTGCCCATCACTGGTCTATAGTTACATAAGTCTGTTTTAGACCAATGAACAATAATCTCCTTCTGTCGATATATATCTGTCTGGCCGTTTTTTAAAATCTGATTGTCTTATCGTTGTCTGTCTGTCTATCTGTCTTTTTATCTGCCTGCCTGTGTTCATATATATATGTCTCTGTCTTATTCTGGTATGAGTAGGCTATGGGTCTGTCGATGATTATGATGAGGTAACTATGATGACGATTTATGACAGTTACAATGTCGGCGATGATGATGATGAAATATGCTTCAGAAGCGACAGACATAATGACGATGAAGGTGATGGTTGTGATGACAACGACGATGATGATGATGACAATGATGATGATGATGATGATTATGACGATGAAGATGATGATGATGACGATTTATGACAGTGATGATGTCGGCGATGATGATGATGATGATGACGACAGATGATGACGATGAAGAGGATGGCTGTGATGACGACGACGATGATGATGATGATGACGATGATGATGATGATGATGATGATGACGACGATGATGATGATGATGATGATGATGATGATGATGATGATGATGATGATGATGATGATGATGATGATGATGACGATGAGGAGGAGGATGATGATGATGATGATGATGATGATGATGATGATGATGATGATGATGATGATGATGATGATGATGATGATGATGATGATGATGATGATGATGATGATGATGATGACGATGATGATGATGACTACGATGAAGATGATGATGATGACGATGATGACGATGAAGATGATGATGATGATGATGATGATGATGATGATGATGATGATGATGATGATGATGATGATGATGATGATGATGATGATGATGATGATGATGATGATGATGATGATGATGATGATGATGATGATGATGATGACAATGAAGATGAAGATGATGAAGATGATGGTTTAGGTAGTTGCTGTGGTTGTTGTGGAGGTAATGGTGATAGTGACGATGACAACGACTAGAGCTAAGCATGCCTGTACTCTGTCTATGAGGTTATCGTTCATTCCGGGTTCGTTGCCAAACTCGATGCGTTGGCAGGGTGGGGGTGAAATGGATCATAAATTTGACCTGACCGTTCTTGTATAATTTGACCGATAGCAGTTGACCGGTCCAGCTGGGTCCGACCGACGCAACTTCTCCCAGGGGCCTACTTAGCCCAATAACACAACTGGCTCCCTCTGCACGAAAACCTAGCCTACAATAAACCGCCGTTCTCCCACCCACTATATACATACGTTCGCGTAAGTGTGTATGTATGTATGCTTGTAGGTGTGTGTGTGTGTGTGTGTGTGTGTGTGTGTGTGTACGTGTACGCTGATCGTATGCATGTGTGTAGGTGTGTGTGTGCTTTGTGTATTTATGTGTGTGTAGTGTAGTGTGTGTGTGTGTGTGTGTGTGTGTGTGTGTGCTCGTGCGTGTGTGTATTTATGTGTGTGTATGTATGTATGTAGATGTGTGTACATGTGTGTATGTGCTTTCGAATACATCCATTCAAGCTCGGTTTTTCTGTTTGTATGTAACTTGGAATGTTTGTAATCGTTGTAATGTCTTAAGAACTTCTTGAAAACGGTACAGTCAGTATGATAATTGGGGGACAGGCTCTGATCCATGTGGAGTTGGGGTGTGCAATGAAGACTTAACAATGGGGTACTAAGAAAGACTATATAGGGTGTTGAACCCAAACCCCTTGGCCCTTGGGTACAGTAAGTTTCTTATTTGGTTTATATATATAGAATCGAAGTTTTTTGGGCTAATAGATTCGAATATGCTTCTTGGTGGAAACGTGGGCGACTGTGGAAGCCATTGGGGGGGCGGAGAGCGAGGGGAGGGGTTGGACTGGTGTGGAGGAAGGATAGAACGACAGTGGTCAAACGAGCTCTTTAATCATAGAACCGGATCGTTTCATCATAGTCCTCTGCGCTGTGTATGTGTCCGTATGCATGTGTCACTGTGTTTGTCTCTTCGTGTGTCTGTCTACGTGTTGTTTGACTGTATACTCGTGTTTGCGTATGTCTGTTTGTCGTCTGTGTCGTGTGCCTGTGTTCGTTCGTGTATCTTCCGATCTGACTTTAGGTCCTCTCTGTTTCAGAGTCGTCTCGAATGATACAGAGTAAGAGAGAAACACAGACAGACATACAGAGAGAGAGAGAGAGACACACAGAGACACACATACACACAGACAGACACACATACACACAGACAGACACGCAAACAAGGAGATAGACAAATTGACATACATACAGACAGACAGACAGACAGACATGCATACGTACATACAGACAGACAGACAGACAAGTAGAGAGACAGAAGGAAAGACATACAAGAGAGGTCGAAAGAAAATCAGTATAAATTGAATATGTATACTAGAAATGTTGCTTCTTTTCCTGTTCCCTGCAGAAAATTCCCCACTGCAACCCACATAGACCAATCGACGGTTCCTTCCCCTCCCTTTCTCCCTTTCTCCCTCCCTTCCTCGATCCCTCGCCACTCCTCTCCCTCATGCCTCCCCCCGTCAGTCCACCCTCTCTCGAACCCTGCTCTTCCATTTCTCCCCCCGCTTCCTACGTCACTGCCTCGATCAGTTCCTTCTTCCCTCCCTCCCTCCCTCACTCCCTCCCTGCGTCCATTCCTCCGTTCGTCCCTTCCTCCTTCATTCCCTCGCTCCACCCCTCCCTCCATCCCGCGAGCGCTCACGGTCGTCAACTTGTATGGAAGACAAGGAGATGGCACTGAGGAGGAGATGGAGATGGAGACGGAGAATGAAAGGAGGGAGACGAGCGGAGAGAAGATGCGGAGGAGGGAGGAGGAGGAGGATGCATGTGGCAACGAAAGATGCTCTGGATACTGATGCGAGAGTCAGAAGACAAAGTATATAAATACATATATGTATATATTTATATATATGTATATACGTATATATGTGTGTGTATATATATTATATATATATAGTCGGCTGATGATCCGTGCGTGATATGCTCTGCCGTTGACAATTGGATACTCATCATATATATTTAGAGAATACATATGATGACGATGAGAACATAAATATATACACACTGGAAATAGGAAATGGGATAACTAGTTTTTTTCCTGTTGTATACGTTATGTAAAGAACACTGAAGATCAACGAAAGTTTTCCAGCATCATTCGTCTGCGATTGTTTATAATTAACCTTAAATAATATCAATTAGTCGAGCTATGAGAGCATTCGACTGAGTTCTTAAAAGGCGCTACTCAAACACACGTTAAATATGTACATAAATGCATACGTAAGTAACGTAACTATGCACATAGAGTGTATAATTATTTATATAGCAGCTGCTATAACGCCAGTGTAGCGATTTCACTTTACCCTTCAATGATGCTTCATTCACACACCCCTCCCGCAACTTTGAATCGCGTTCAGATTACGGAGGGGGGGGGGTTCGATGAAATCGATTTAAAGTTACCCCTTGGGATTGCTTGAAGGGGCTTTCATCCTGCCCTCTATAGTATACTATGCCAGATAATCAGATTACCCCTCAAAACAATTATGTATTTAATTTAGATACTTTTAGGGTTAGGGTATAGGGCTATAGGGTATAAGGTATAGGTCTATAATAGGATTAGGGTTAGCGTATGTATTATGTCATGCACTTTGAATTAGTGTATGAGTGGTTCAATACAATGAACATTTCTGTGACTTTTATTTTATCAGATATTGAGACTATAGCTCTCAACCTTGTATGTTTCGAGTGTTTTATTCACTAAACGTATCATTAGTTGCAAGCACAAGAATTTATCATTTTCGCTAATCATAGTGACGGTAAATGTGAACAGGGCAGAGGCAATATGAAATCAGGTTCAGACTATCCTGGGGTAATATGAAAAGATTACTGGGGGACTTCAAATCGGGGGTAAACTTGAAGTCTTTACACCGGTGTCTAATAGTCTAATACAGAAAGCGTCAACCGATGGCGTTCCGAAATCAAGAATAGTCAGGTTAGTACCGAAGAAAGTCAGTCCACTGAAGCAGAGAGGCAGCCTATGGTGGATGTTTATGTTGATTTTGTGGTAATGTTTGCATTGATGGCTACGGTAATGTTTGTGGTAATGCTTCTGTTTGTTGTAATGTTTATTCTGATGGTTATGATACTTTTTGTGGTTATGTGTGAGGATCATTCTGGTGACAACATGGTATGCAGTTGGTACACGGGTATCCCTAACTTAGCGGGACTTCAGTCCCTTCTTGGTATACCAGATTGTTTCCCTCAAATGTTAATAAGATAATCATGTGATCTGCCTGTTTTAAATTCCCAAACTTATGATCGGTGATTAATGATTATTCTGGATCACTACTTGTAAACTATTCTCAAAACAATAAAAGATTGATTGATTGATTGATTGATTGATTGATTGATTGATTGATTGATTGATTGATTGATTGATTGATTGATTGATTGATTGATTGATTGATTGATTGATTGATTGATTGATTGATTGATTGATTGATTGATTGATTGATTGATTGATATTATAAGCCAATAGAAAAGCTGAGTCTTAACTTGAGGCCGAAATAACACAGGAGATCGAGCAGCAAGACGAAGAGATTAAGGAATAGGTTTAAACATCAATCTAGG
>JACEVL010000128.1:769473-824473 GCA_020284085.1 Aporrectodea caliginosa | reverse complement strand
GTTTTGGTGGTGGTTGTCTTGGTGGTGTTAGTCTTGGTGGTGTTAGTCTTGGTGGTGTTAGTCTTGGTGGTGTTAGTCTTGGTAGTCTTGATGGTGCTCATGATAGTCTTGGTGGTGACAGTCTTGGTGGTGATAGTCATGATGGTGGTAGGTTTGGTGGTGTAAGTCTTGGTGGTGATAGTCTGGGAAGTCTTGGTGGTGGTTGTTTTGGAGGTGATAGCCTTGGTGGTGATAGTATTGGTGGTGTTAGTCTTGGTGGTGGTAGTCTTGGTGGTGGTGGTTTTGGAGGTGATAGTCTTGCAATGGTGGTGATAGTCTTGGTGGTGGTGTTGTCGCTGCATATGTTCCTGCATTTGCTGATGAACTCGATCCGATGGACTGACCGCTGTCCGTCCGTCCATCTGTCCATCCATCTACCCTTCCATCCGTCCGTCTGTCCGTCTGTGGTCTCGGCTGACTTTAATGGATGTATTGAAGATGGCGTCCCGCCCATTAATCTATTGACGGACCCACTGCATCTCGCCGGCTATCGTCAGACCCCGATCTTTGCCGGGCGCGCGCGCAGCTGGTCCCGATAGAACGCCGATGTATCGGGAACGGAGGACTGGCCGGGCCGGGCGCGCCGTCCGCCGAAGCCCGGCCGCCTGGGTCCCCGGCTGACGACACGCCGGGGAATCGGTCGAATGGCGGCCGACGGGGCTTTGTTTGCAAGTTAATTGCCAAAGCGAACACGTTTTCTTTCGACAGCCGCGTATAAGGACTTGTCACTCGACGCCATCTAGTGCCGAGGAGGCCAGATACTAGGCGGATGCTTTGACGAATTACTAAATATCACGTGGTCGGTCAGTTGGTCGAACGCGGCTTCGATGGATGGAAGAAGCGTTCATAATGAATGTCGTCCCCTCTGACTGTTTGTTTCGGCGTTTTCCTTGTCATCTTCTTTCTCATCATCCTGACCCTACCCTCTCTCTCTCCTTCCCCTCCTGCTTGTTCTCTTTCTTCTTATCATCTTCAGGCCTGTGTTTCAGTTACTTCCTTCTTCTTCTAAGCCTAGGCCCTATGCTCTTCTTCCTACTGTACCTCCGTCTGAACAGCCCCTTCCTCATACTCCACTTTCGCCTCGTCCTACAGTACTGTCCTTTACACATAATGTATACCAAAATGCGGTTAGCAATTGGTTCAATAAAGATTACACTTACCTTACTTACTTTACACCTCCTTTTAATTCTGCTCCGACTCCTTATTTTTAACCTTTGATTTACCTATTGTTATTCTTCAATTCTTCATCGTCTTATTCCTTTAACTTTTGCTTTCCAAATCCTCTCTCTGCAGTCTGTCTGCCTCTGTTAGCTGCTTCTATCCTTAATGCCGTCACAGTCATTGTCTGTGTAAGTTGGGGCTGTGTGTAAATTCTTTTAAAATCTACACGAATTCCATCTCCAAGAAGGCTGTTGTACTTGCGTCGTAATTTATTTAAAAATTGCTATGACCATTTTATATAGCACGTCCTTTGTGACCTGAAAACAAAGGCTGCTGATTTAGTTATTGGCTCACCAGTCCGCCGCCAAATTCAAAAGGGATTTTGACAATTATATCTGCCACACTCTTAACCTCATGATGAATGCCAGTGATTCAGCGGGTGCTAGAATCTTCTTTTTTATTGTCTTTTTGAGTGACTTTAAGTCAATACTTGAATATTCGATTTCCTTCCTTTCTGAAATAGTTATTACGGGCAACTTTAATATTCATATTGATGTAGCCTGCTCTTCAAAATTATGCAACCGTTTCAGATGCAACACCTTCTCTAGACACAACAGAGGTCACACCTTGATAACTCGTTCTGATTCATAATTCATTCCGTTACTCCTGCTGGTTCATTATTGTCATTTTTGCAAACAAACTTTGTGGAACATCCGTGGCTGAAATCGGTCGTTCCTCTGCATCTTATTTGACTTTTTGTCATTTAACAAATTCCGTCATCCTATTTTTGCACTTCCTGTCTTGGATTCAGCCACCAACTCTTGCAGTAACCAATAAGGAGCAGCGGTTTTTAGAAGTCCCTAAAAGGCGCTATACGAATGTCCAGTACATTACCTCCGAGTGGTGCTTTAAAGGCTGTATAGAAGTTCCAGATTTGGTTATCACTCTAGATCCTCTTCTGTATGATCTCTCTCTCTCTTGCCATCTCTGGACAACCCCTCTGGCATGGTCGACGTAGCGCTCGTGAATAAGCTTGTTTCCTGCACTGATCTTTAGAATAGCGCTGTATAAACTAGAAGTTTATGGTTACGATTGCAATACATAGTATGTTTCTGTGAATTTACAAAGCTGGCGAAGGCGCTATTCAATATGCAGATACACATAACCGTATACATATAGGGCTTGTTTTGGTGTTCGCTGAAGGTTTCCTGTGCGCTGCCACTCCGACAATCAAGGCGATCTGCCCGAGCGAAGGTTGGACGACGGGAGGCTCAACGGTCATCATCATCGGCGACAACTTCTTCGACGGCCTTCAAGTCGTCTTCGGCACAATGCTCGTCTGGAGCGAGGTCAGCATCTTAACTATAATCATTTATTACCTGTGCTATATGTGAGGTTGTTAACAAAATATGCCCTTATACGTATACATGAATACCTACATGATAGAGGTATCACATGTCTGCTGGATGAAGTCGTTCCATCCACGAGGGCTTCGACGTTTTGTCGTGGATACAAAGAAAGGCTGACGATCAGATCCCATTCATCCCAACAAGGCACTGCATCCGAGATCAGAGGAAAAGAGAAGTTTGGGAAGACAAATGGAATATGCGCTGGATAAACAATATGAACTAAGACAAAACAATATAGTTTGTATAAACATAAGAAAAGCATTGGATTTATCGCACATGCATGATCCAATATGATGTTATTGATATCTAATATGTAAGCATATAATTAAGATATAAGATACATACATATAACTTATATATACTATATACTACGTGCCGTGACACTGCTGTCTACTGCTGCCGTTGGTCTTTTGCCTTTGCCCTTTCACTTTATCTTTCACATTTTATCCTCTGTCCTTCAAACCGATTCATCCGACCTTCCTCTTTTGAATTTCGATTTTCGACATGGTCTACTCTTGCTTTCCTTATACCTGACGATGTTCTCTGATGTTGACTCTGTACCATTGTGTTGTTGCTGCTGCTGCAGCTGATAACGTCACACGCCATCCGAGTCCAGACTCCTCCGCGGCACATTCCAGGCGTCGTAGAGGTCACGTTGTCCTACAAGTCGAAGCAATTCTGCAAAGGTGCACCCGGTCGATTTGTATATACAGGTGAGACATCCATGTACATGCAGGTAGCTTTAGGGAAGACAAAGGTGTTTATATTGTCTAACAATAGATGGACTTATTTATCTATTTGCGCATGTTTCTAATTGCGCTATCAGAGATGTCGAATACCATGTATTTATGCAAACAAGTATAAGATATCTCTTTAGATAAGATGCTTATCTCAGTAGAAGAGCGTCACAGCAGTCAATGACACTGTCGTCTAACTGTACTTGAGGTGATGAGAAGATAAATGGGTCAGCAACTTCTTAAAAGAAGCTATATATGGACAAACCTGCATGGGGGACACCTCCAATACGACATGTAACAGCATTAAAAACAGACTGAAGCTTCGAAATATTAGCTAGTGAAGTTCAACAAAAATAGCGTTACCAAAGTACACACTGGTAAAGTAGAGACAGCATAAAAGGAGCGAGAACTGAGGGAGGCGATAAAGGCATGAACGGCAGACACTACTGACATGATCAGTCAAGGAAAGATCCCGGACTAGGACAACTCCAAGATCACAGACGTATGCGGAAGAGAAAAGAACGTCCGGAAACCTCTGGTGTACAGATAAGGTATCGATCTTAGCAAGTTAAGTGCGATCTCCAAGCCATATGAACTGGGTCTTATTACAGTTTAATCGGAGACAGTTGGAGGGCATCCATAGATTAAGGGCAGATAATGCATCAAGAATCTTCTCTTCCAGAGAAAAAAGGAGCATCTGCCGGACAGGTCAGGTCGGCCGTGTGCAGGATGTATAGGAGAGGGGCCAGGACAGAACCTTGAGGAAGGTCATCGTCATCAGCAGTATTGCACATTTCATAGTGTACAGGCCTATAGTAGCAGTAGCGTTAGCAGTCGCAACAGCAATAGCAATAGCAGCAGTCTATAGCATTCGAAGCTGCCCACAAGAGACAACCATCGCAATATTTACGGTCATTGCTTTATAGCTTACAAATCTACGAGGGTTCTATACATAGAGATGTAAAAAGTGTATTGACCTTTTGTGGTTTGTGTTTTCTGTGGCAGCTCTTACCGAACCGACCATAGACTACGGATTTCAAAGACTCATGAAACTCGTTCCTCGTCATCCAGGCGACCCAGAAAGGCTTCCGAAGGTGAGTCGATCGGTCTGAACTCTGGACCTCATGATTAGGCCTTATCAGACCGCTAATGAAGAACCCTTTACAGACTGACATAAAATTTAAACTATACACTTATACAATATCCTTTTTATGAGATCAAATAGGCGCTATATAATTGTCAATACATAGGCCTCACCTTGTCACCTTGTACTGTCAGTTCCTTGAACTCTAGCGACCGTCCATGATCAAGCCTCTCCATTTCCTTCTGTCCGCCGTCGCATCTCTCAGTTCTGCCAAATTCATTCCAGTTGTTTAATGTATCTCGTCCATCCACTTTTTCCTTGGTCGTCTTTGTTTTCTCCTTCCCTCTCCATATGCTAACATCATTTCCTTTTCCAATCCATGTGATCGCATGACATGTCCAAAGAGCCTACTTAGGCCTACTAAAAAAACAGCATATGGGCCGAGATATACGTTGCAGCCTATAATTATAGATAATAATGTTATTTTACATTGCTAGCATTTAAAAGCATATAGGCCTACTGTATCGCTGCAGTTAATTAATGCCAGTTATTCTGGAAACCAGAAATTCGATCATTCGTTCAGTCCGTTGGTCGAAGTTCATTCAGTGCAGCAAATCTGTAAACTCATCTGATTTTTGTCTGATCTGTCTTTCTTTTCGACCAGGAGATCATCCTAAAACGAGCGGCCGATCTCGCCGAAGCGCTGTACAGCATGCCCCGCAATCCGAACCAACTCTCGATGCCGGGGCCTCGTTCGCCCGTCATGAACAGCTCATCGGCAGGCTTCAACAGTTACACCGGCCAGCTAGCCGTCCCTCCGCCTGAGCCCGTCAACAGTCAGTGGGACGAAGGCTGGTCCCATCGATACCCAGCGTTCACATTCTGACTCTTCCCGGACTCGAACTGTCGTCGACTGCAGCCCAAGACTTCAACATCGCTCAATTCTTCGGAATTAGCCGAAATACGCAAGATTTTTTATCCACCCGCTGGCAATGACTAATTTTGTCATATCGTGTCAAAGATGGCGGACTGGTGGTCTTGCGTTGTTTTTCGGCCTCATTGACTATTGTATTGCGACAATAATAATAATATTCATGATCAATTTATTGTAATGGTAACAGTTAGCATCATTTTTATTTTGCAAAGACTTTACTATACTGTGTTTATTTTACGCGCATATGTTGGAAATAGAATAGACGAGTCCGTTAAAATGTAGGTTAAGGCACGCCGTATGCGATGGACTGTGGGTTGGCCAAAAAATCGCGGCAGGGACACACTTGCTTCGCGAGAACGGATCTTGCATATCGTTGTGGAATTTTTCTCTGCACCGTAGGCTTGAACCAAGATTTTTTGCTAACCATTTCAAGCATCAACTACACGAAAAAAACTGCTGTGTGAGCTTTGATAAAAGTTCCAGATTTAGGCTAAGTTTCGCACATATTTCTAGCTTTATTATTCGAATATCACCTATTTAAATGAGACGACTTAGCCTAGGCTACAACTCGCCTATTCCTATTTTAAATTTATAAACTTCCTATTTTAGCCATAAAATTGTAATCTCAAAAGGGTGAAGTTAATTATGCAACAGTCTGTTATACTACGTGAAGAGGAAACGGAAGTAGACAAATGCTTCGAATTTAGTAGGCCTATACTTTCTCTGGCTAGGTTTTAAACCGGAAGCATACGCTGACAGAAGTCCAACTGATGCGCCAAACTGCTTTATATATATTTTACCCAGTCTTGTATTTTGTTAGGCAAGTGGTCTGCTAATCGATATGCCGAGAAAGGAATTCCAGTCAATAACCCTTACAAAATTCCATTTCCTCCATTCCCCGCAAAGAAATACCTGTTCCTCCAGCGCTATGCGCCATCTAGTGAAAGTATGTACAAAAAGAGCACAGAGTCTTCAGGTGTAGCCTATGCATGTATGCTTGCATGCATGCATGCTTGTATGTATGTATGCATGTATGTATGTATGTATGTTTGTATGTATGTATGTATGTACGTATGCATGTATATATGTATGTATTATGCATGCTTGCATCATGCATAGTTTACTTTCATATCTATCTTGTAATGCAATGAAAGCGGTAATTTATTAAGCTCATTATACCTGTTTGTTCTTGTTTCTAATTCTTCTTTCCATATTATTCCTCTTTCATTTAGACACTTATCCATTCCCTATTCCTCAGTTTTCCTATTTGTCCTGAACTAAAGTGTGACCACCAACGTGTGATGTGATATATTGCAATCGGACGTTTACTACAGCTTCCAAAACTCAATTTATTTGGTTTGGTATCCCTCAGCAGATCGAGAAGCCTGATTTCGTTCTCATCTCTGAAAAGTTCCCACTCTTGTCATTTTTGTCAAGTATAGCCTACGTGATCTGGGTGTTACGCTTGACAGCTCCCTTACCTTCACCTAGCACGTCTTTAATCTCACGCGCTCCTCTTATTTTCATTTAGGGCGTCTCAATGTCATTTGGCGCTCTGGCTCCTCGTCCACTTTCGTCACTCTAGTACATGCTTTTATATGTTCTTGAAGCGACTACTGGAATTCCCTTCTCATTGGTCTTCCCAAGGTTGGTCTCTCCTTTTCAGTCGGTGATCAACATAGCTTCTACACTAATAGCCCGTATTACACCCACACACACGCCACATACATATACTTATATATATATATATATATATATATATATATATATATATATATATATATACTGATTCTCCCGTTGAAAATGCATCATCGAGAATGTGGCTTCCGCGGTACTCTCATCCTCTCAACATTTGAGGAACTACATTGACTCCCTCTCCCTGCTCGCATTCAATTCAGAATCCTCATTCTGATCTTCAAGGCTCAGAGGGGTCTTGCCCCGAAATATCTAGCTGATTTAATACTTCGGCCTCATTCAACTTACCCCCACCGTCCGCTTCGTTTCTCAAATAGACTTGCTCTTCTGGTTCCCAGTACTATAGGGAACCAGAGATGGCTCAGTTCCGATCTGTTGCTTCAATTAGCCCCTCTCTCTTTGGAATGCGCTTTTTCTCTATCTGCTTCAAGCTCTACAATTCTATCTGCAAGCAGTCTCTTCTTAAAACCTACTTCTTCTCACTTTCAGTTTTAGCGTGGGGCTTGCGCACTGGAAGCTCTTCTGAACTGTTCACCATAATATATAGTATACTTGTGGCACTTTGCAAATGTTTAGATACAATACAAAATTTCATGCAATCACAATAAATCTTTCCCAAATGTCATTTCCATGATACGAAGCACACGTAGACCTAGAATTTACACGACATTGAGTAGTCATAAACCTTATAAATAAACGTAGGCCCTATAGAGCTGATAAATGACTTCGAAAGCGCAGTAACAGTGTTCAGTAACATTGCATTACCTATGTTGACATAAGTGCATTTTGGGCTCAGTGAAATTGAGATCAAATCAGATTATAGGCCTACTTGTTTTAGAATGTCATCCCATGATACGTCCTAGAATTCACGACATCATAGTCATAAACCTTCAAATAAACGTATACCCAGCCGGTGGGCCGCTTGTTCCATATTGTTTACCTTATCGATGAAAAACAAACAATTACCATAGATTTACACGATTTCGACTTGACCAATTAGGGGCCGTCCATAAAGTACGTCACGCTATTTTTGACCATTTTACCCCCTCATCCCCCTGTCACAAACTGTCACAAAACTCGGACCCCCTAAAGTACGTCACACTTTCGAACATAGAAATAATAATACTTCCGAAAGCAAGGCTAATACAGAAACAAGGCTTCGCAACAGCATTATTACTAGCGCTCCTAGCGAGAGGAATCGTGAAAAACACATTCAGGAGATATGCATTTCATGCTATTTTGACATTGGCACCGTCGCACGCTCACTGACACCCAGTGCTGCAACCACTTTACTGCATTCCTTTGTCTGTGCTCGACTTGACATCTGCTCTTCTCTTTACTCTGGTCTACCGTCTGGTCGTCTGGCGTGCCTCGACCGGGTGCTCCGCTCTGCGGGAAAAAATTATTGGCCGAATACCCAAATTCGGCCATGTGTCTAACTACATGCTGGAAACCTTACACTGGCTCCCTATCCGTCAGCGCATTGCGTACAGGATCGCCTCCCTGGTGTGGCGATGTCAGTTGGGCCTTGCCCCATCCTATCTGCGGGACCTCTGTAGTGGTTCCGTATCGGGCACCCAGGGTACTCGCTCCCTTCGCTCCTCTGGGAGGGGGGTGCTCATAGTCCCGTTTGCCCGCACAGCTACAATGCAAAATCGTGCTTTCTCAGTGGTGGGCCCGACCGTCTGGGGGGCTTTGCGCAATGGGCTGCCCTTGGAATTGCGCCTGCTTCCAAGAACGCTCTCTGACTTATTCTATGTTAACCTGAAAACTGTTCTTTTTGGCCGTGCTGGAGTCAGGAGCACCTCTGAGTAGTTCCCTTGAAGAGGTGCTATATAAATGTCCTGAATGAATGAATAAAACTAATTAAAATGTTTCAGAAAATTTTTTCAGGAAATTATTTTTAAAGCTATGAAATTCTACTAAAAATGAAAAATAAATTATAAATAAAATTTAAAAATAAATGTGTGACGTCACACATGGCCTGACCCCTCCCCTGTCACAAACTGTCACACTTTCTTAAACCCCTTCCCCCCCGGACTTATAGCGTGACAGTACTTTATGGACGGCCCCTTATTTCCGAGGAAATAAATAACCAAATACATACATACATGATACATACTTACTTACTGACTGATAGACTGATTCACTTATTAATGTTCAAACATGCATAGGCCTACATTTGCAAATAGTCAAATGGATACAGAAATATCGACACCTTCCGATGTTCTCAATCTGGCTTCGAACAGTCGCCAAACTTCAAGCGTATACCGTTAACTGGTGTATAGACGCACAGTATTGGATTTTCTACTTTAGGCCCACGTAGGCTATATTAAAGCGAACAACTTATTAATCACAACACTCTACTCGTCACGGTATCTAAACGCACGAATCTAACAACATTTGTAACTCAATCTTTCAACTTACCATACGACAAACTACCAGTACCAAAATAATCGAAATCTTCGATACCAACGCTCGCTTACTCAACAGTGGAATGGATAACGTAACGCTCACAAGAGAATTTAGACGCCGCATGCAGTCCTAGTATGCAGAGGCGTCCATCCTATGGGGGGAATGAAGCAGAAATCTTCATTGGCTTTTCAGGGGGGGAATAAAAAAATTTTTCATTAAACGTCTGCTCAATGATTTTATTATTTTTGAAACAAAGAAATGCATTTTTCAAATGAAAAACACATCGAGTTTAATTTCTGAAATGAAAAAACTGAGCAGTAACTGTCTCGCCGCTCTGGCAGTATGCCTTTTTCTGTGTACAAGCCTTCACATTTTATAATGCATAATGTTGCTGATTAGTGAACTAAAAGTTAAAGAATTCAATAAAGAATTCAATGAATAATTCAACAATAAAATCGTGATTCAAATTTGATAATCGAAAATTTCTCTTTTGTCGACAGTCAACCAATCGTCTGGGGCATCGTCATCGTGAGATACCAACGCTGATGACATGAGTGGAATGGAATGCTTCATAGGCGGAAGGGGAATGGACGCCCCTGCTAGTATGCGCTGCCAACTATTTTCTATTTTATGCGCACTGCCAACTATATTCAAGTCTAGCATCGGCCAAACAACTACCATAGAACAAATGCTCAACGCCGCGCCTTTGCAAATGTGGGTCCTTCTTTGTCGAATAACCTTCCCCCACAAATTCGGGCTGAGATTTTGGCAGGTGGTTTATCCACTTCGGCCCGTTGCTTGAAAACTTTTCTCTTTCCTCAGTGTGCTCACGCTGGCAGAGCCTTTGAATAAGCTTAGTCATAACGGCTAAAGGCGCTTTATAAATGCCCAGATACAATACAAAATGACCCTGCACCGCTCTTGTGGGCGCTATATTTAGTGATTATTTACCCGATTATTCCACCTTTCTGTTTAAGTTTAGTTTGTAAAATAATCATTGCTACCAGCTTAGTTACTTGTTTATCTGCATATGTAAACAATGCATAGGCCTACTATTGTCAATTTCTTACCGCTCAGTTGTCACTAACTGATCTATGATATCAACATCAATCCATAAAAAAACTATCAATAATATATCGACCAGTTAACCGGTAGAGTCTATTCCAGTATCTGAATCGGTGTTGATGGTGCTGCACTCTGATTTTGTCGGATTGAGCTGCACCGGTTGAACCTTTGAAGAAGTACATGTAGCGAATGAAGCAGGTTATAGTGCGCTATTCATAACACACGCAAAACGCTTCGGTGGACGCTTTCAGTCTTACATCAGGGCACGGTGTGCCAGGCATGTTACCCCTCCCCCTCTGAAGTAGGACGGTTTGATGGACGACACACAAGGCGATAGCAGTGCGTCTGGGGTTCGAGTCTCAGTGCGTCGTGAAATTGGCAATTATTTGACGAACTCTGTGACCCGTAAGGCAGTTGTCTTGCTTTTCGATTGCTGTTTTAGCGTATGCGCTTAAGCCGAAGGATCCTTCAACGACATCACTGGCCGCTGCAGCTCTGAGGACTATGTCTTAAAGCTCCAAGGTACAACACTCAGTGTGCGAAAGGCTGAATTGTGTCTTTGCTCTTCCCCTTTCTGTTCCATTCAGAAAAATATCTACCGCTAAATCTCTCCGGGAAAAGAGAAATTAATCGTCCGACAAAAGCACCCGTTATCTCGACCATAGCAATGATAAGCGGAACAGGAATTCAGTGGACTTGGATGCATCTTGATAGCTACACAAATATAAAATATCTATGGGACCAACCTTCTATGTATTGTACGAAAATTATTGTCTATGTACAAAAGAATCTGAACGTGGCTGTAAACGTTCAAACAAACCATACATGATGCAGACATATGTGTTACAGTAACAAAACAAAATATGTGTGGACAATAGTATACGGACAGCTCAAAAATCGCATTACTGCAGAAGGCACTGACTTTTGTTAAGACTATTTACCTCTAGGAATGATCACGCTAAACTGGTAATCTTAATCGTATACGCTAATCGTAATCTCCAAACTTCTAAAGCGCCACTCGAAAGCCAAGCGCAGGGCACCAGCTTATTGACGAGCACTGAGTCAGGTCAGAGGGGTTTTCAAAAGAGTAGTCAAAAAGGGGTCGAGTACGGTTTCCAGGGGTCCAGGTCAAGAGAGGAGACAGAGCAGCTGCTAAGGAGGTGGTCGTTTAGGTCGAGAATTATTGGAAGATGAGTCAGAGTAGGAATTTTTGAAAAGGTGAGTCTTTAGTTTTGAGTGGAACGCTCGTTGGTGATAGACACAGGAGCTGAGGGCGAGTTACAATGATGATGGGGTAACCGATAATCTGTGGAATTCGGGAGGAAGATCATTCCAGAACCGTGGTCCAGTGCTGGATATGGCTCGGCTGCAGCACTTGAGTAGTGAACGGGGTGCGAGAAAGACTGCGATAGAAGGATGATCGGGTAGAGCTGTTGTCTGGATGTTGAAGAGTTCGAGGAGGTATAGGCTACTTGGGCTGGTAATGTGGTATTATAGCTTAGTGATAGGACTTTGAAGTGGATTCGCTCTGGGATTTTTATGCAATGCAGACCCAGTGATTTGAAGATGGGAGTGATATAATTATGTTTGTGCGTTTTGGTGACAACACGATCTGACTAACTAGTGAGTTTTGGATGACTGCAGACGCTTAATTTTTAGTAGATCCGAGGTTGAGGAAGAGGGAATTGCAGTATTCGAGCTTTGAGTGTCAGAGACGTCAAATCAAGAAGATAGTCAATGAAGAAGAAGGCTGTCATCAATGGTGTCGAATGCGACGGAGATGTTGAGGATACAGAGGCAGGAGGCATGCTGAATATATCGGTTTACGTTGTAATGCTGTATTCAGCCATTTTGCACAGATTACGCGTATTATTATTTATTTTGGATCACGTTTCCGGTATTCAAAAGACAAAGATGTAGGTATGCAAATGAAGCCCTACATTCCCTGTAAAGAATAGTATCTTTGTTTCTTTTCCGGGAAGACAAATGAATACGCTACAGACAAAAAACTAAGGGGGTCGTCTTCATTCAGCCACTTTCACGCATATTACGCGTATTATTATTTATTTTTAATCACTTCCGGTTTTCATAAGACAAAGATGTAGGTATGCGTATGAAGCCCTGCATTCCCTCTAAAGAATGATATAATTGTTTCTCTTCTAGGAAGAATAGTCAATAAGCTATAGTCGAAAAACAAGAAGGGGTGGTATCCACCCCCTGGTGCCTCGGGTATATCGCTAACTTGAATGGCGTGGGCTACCACCATGATGTTTACATAAAAATGTGCGTCCGTCAATCTTTGACAGTAACTAAAATGCACAAGGGGGATTCCATATGGGAAAAAAATTATGCATAAAAACGTGGGGACATGATTAACCACCCCCCCCTGGTAGCCCGAGGGAGTGAATATACGATGTATAAGTATACGGGATATAGGACAGTGGAAGACTTGCGCATGATAAAGAATGTTCATCCGACTCTCTAGTCATATCTTATGGGAATTGGAGAGGACTGGAATGGGTTAATGAGGAATTGTATTTTTGATTCAGCTTCAATGGGTTTATGGTATCATTGGTGGCTGGGCTATCTATATATTGGCTGTTTTCATGTAGACGATGCAATACAGTTTCAGTAGAAATATGCATTGGATATGACATTAGTGTGGATATGGATGTGTTATGGCCGTTTGATTTTTAGTGCGATATTTAAGTATAGCATCATGTATACGATGTTTAACCCTAGGGCTACCAAGCTATATATATTTTGTGACATCGACTACCAAGACCGAGAGGTACTGGTTACCCCCTGGATTTCGTGTATGCTTTGTTTCACATATTAGCGCGGAGTTGTTATTATCAGCTTCGTCAGCTTAGAGTGGTCTCTCGCTCTCTCTAATGATACAGTTGTGGTCCTTGTTCATGCCTTTGTTACTAGTCAGATATCGACCACTGTTCCGCTACTACTTGCTGGCCTTCCATCAGCTTATTTTGGGGCGACTAGATCGAGTTCTACGCTCGGCTGCTCGGCTTATTGGACGGCTTCCTAAGTACTCTCCTGTCTCTCCTCTGCATACATGCGTGATGATGTTGCATTGGCTGCCTGTGTCTCAGCGTGTCTCATATCGCATTGCTGCCCTTGTTTCTCGTTGTGTTCTTGGCTGCGATCCATCTTACTTGCGTGATCTTATGCCGCCCAGTGTCTGATGTTCCAGCGCGTCGGTGCTTCGCTCTGCGACGAGGGGTGGAGTTCCTTGTTCCACGGACTCGTCCTTGGCTATTAGACAGCGTCGTGCTTTCTCGGTTGGAAAGCCCTGGATGATGAATGACCTACCATGGAAAGCTCCGGATTTACTTGTAAGCCATCTGGAGGGTTCTGGAAGTCCCTCAAGTCTTTTGATGTCTTTAGTCGTGAGGCTACTCGTGACTGGGCCGGGAGCGCTCTGAGAGGTTTCTTTAAGGGGCGCTATATAAATGCTCTGAATGAATGAATGAATGAATGAATGAATATCATAACTTCGCCTATAGCAATGGATTCAGCATTCATTTCTGCCTATGGAATGGCTATATTTAGTTGTACATTATGTGAATGCACCTCGAAATTACATCACCTTTAACAACGGAACCCATTAATTAGCAATATTTTATATTATTGCGTACATTTTGTACTTTTGGATAAACAAATATAAGATTATGTGTGTTTTGAAACTAATCTATGGATAAAAGATACACACAATCCTCCCTGCACATGTTTATATAATATAAATGTACATCCATACATATATATCCATACATATATATCGGTTTACGTTGTAATGCTGTATTCAGCCATTTTCACACAGATTACGCGTATTATTATTTATTTTGATCCCTTCCGGTATTCAAAAGACAAAGATGTAGGTATGCAAATGAAGCCCTACATTCCCTGTAAAGAATGGTATCTTTGATTCTCTTCCAGGAAGACAAATGAATACGCTACAGACAAAACACTATGGGGAGTGCTTCCATTCAGCCATTTTTCACGCATATTACGCGTATTATTATTTATTTTGATCACTTCCGGTTTTCATAAGACAAAGATGTAGGTATGCAAATGAAGCCCTGCATTCCCTCTAAAGAATGGTATAATTGTTTCTATAATTGTTTCTTTTCTAGGAAGAATAGTCAATAAGCTATAGTCGAAAAACTAAGGGGGGTGGTATCCGCCCCCCTGGTGCCTCGGGTATATCAGGTATAACTTTTGAATGGCGTGGGCTACCACCATGATGTTTACCTCAAAATGTGCGCCAATGAATCTGCTACAGCTACCTAAAATGCAAAAATTATATTCCATATGGGAAAAAAATTATGCATAAAAACGTGGGGGTGGCAACCACCCCCCCTTGGTAGCCCGAGGGTTAAATATACGATATATAAGTCTGATAATTATATAGGACATATAGAAATGCGCATGATAAACGAATGTCCATCCGACTCTTATCACTTGTCTTATGGGAATTGGCAGAGTATTGGGTTAAGCAGACTTGAAGACTCGATTCACTTCACTGAGTCCGTTATCTGCATTGCAGAATAAAGCTACAGAGTGAGCAACTCGGTTTTATGTAGCCTGATGCGATACATAATATAGTATGGAATAGCATATCGTAGTGTAGTGTAGTATAGTATACATGGTATACTGTATAGTATTGCATAGTGTGGCATAGTATAGTATAGCATTGTATTGTATTGTATTGTATATTATATTATATTATAGAATAGTCAAGTATAGTACAGCATAGTAATTGTGATATCGAAATTTTTTAAGCGCTACTCTAAAGCTAAACGCATTGCATCAGCTTATTAACGAGCGCCGTTCAGCAGAATTTGCCGATGAAGTTGATAGCTGAGAAATTGCTGGCCTTCGAGAAAGTAGGCCCTATATGGAAGAAAGTCTAGCAGCAACAACGGTTAGGCCTGGTAAATTGGCCTAAAGTCTCAAGTCCAATCGAGGCTGTAGCTGCAGCATAACATACATTTTTTCATTTTATTAAAAGAGATCATTTTTAAAAAGAGATTTTTAACTTTTTCTCTAGCGATGACGTAATTTCGGTTTCCGCCCGCCTCAGTGTTGATGACGTCATTGTTTGTCTTTTCTTATGGCCGGATCGGACGATCGCAGATTTTTGCCATTTTTGAATTAAGAACTTAATATCATTTTGCGAATTTTTTGCTGGGTTTGTGCTTGGTAACTGAGAGATCATATTTCGTAGGTTACGTCTCCTTTACATGTGGCCCTTTGTGGATACGTCGACGCAGGATACGGCACGATCTTCTCGTCGAGTTCGACCGATGGAAGAGGCTGCGACCGTCCAGCGCTGCCTCCGGAAGTTCATCTTCGCCAGGAACAGGCATATTTCTGTTGAGGTCGGTTTTTTGTCATGACCCTGACCTATTGATGTCAATGAGGTCGAAATGCCGACCCTTATTCACACGGACACCATGAACAACGGGTCCGTTGGTGAACATCACCAATATTTCCATTGCCACTAGCAAACTAAGAATCGGTTCTAGTGAGGACCTTTCTGCCATTGCAGAGGCTGAAGTCGTGAGCGATGTTTAAGCACACAAACAGGCAAACAAACACATTACGACTGGTACTGATTTAAAAAAATTAATTGATTAATCTCCAAACTAAAACTTCGATGAATCGTAATCGTAATCTCTAAACTTCTAAAGCGCCACTCGAAAGCCAAGCGCAGGGTACCAGCTTATTCACGAGCGCTGCGTCTAGTCAGAAAGCTTCTGGTTGTCCAAAGGAGTAGTCCGAGGAGGTCCGAGTCCGGTTTCCAGAGGATCAGAGGAGTCAGAGTAGCTGCTAAGGTGGGTGTCGTTTAGGTCGAGAGTTGGAAGGTACAAGATCAGTTGAGTGGGGGTAAGAGTTCTTGAAGCGGAGAGACTCAGTAGTCTCAGTAGGATTTTTAAAAAGTACCGTCTTCTATGGAGAGGAGCTGTATGCAGTCACCTATGGAAAGGCTCTGGATGATGTCGCCTATGGAGAGGCTCTGGATGATGTTGCCTATGGAGAGGCTCTGGATGATGTTGCCTATGGAGAGGTGCTGTATACTGTCTCCTATGGAGAGGAGCTGTATGCAGTCACCTATGGAAAGGTTCTGGATGATGTCGCCTATGGAAAGGTTATGGATGATGTCGCCTATGGAGAGGCTCTGGATGATGTCGCCTATGGAGAGGCTCTGGATGATGTCGCCTATGGAAAGGATATGGATGATGTTGTCTATGGAGAGGCTCTGGATGATGTTGCCTATGGAGAGGTGCTGTATACTGTCTCCTATGGAGAGGAGCTGTATGCAGTCACCTATGGAAAGGTTCTGGATGATGTCGCCTATGGAGAGGCTCTGGATGATGTCGCCTATGGAGAGTAGGGTGTCCCAAAAAAAACTTTTTGTCGAAAGTCTTGGGTCTCACCAGCCAAATGGTTTCTTTGGTAGATGACAATGTTTGTGAAAAATTTTCAATTTTTTCGGATGCTATTTAGGGGTCCCCAAAGGGTCCTAACTTTAGTCTTTATTTTAACGTAAAATGCTCGTTATTTGCACGTGTTTCAATCTAGAATATTGCAAGGCTGTTCTGGGCGTCCAGAAAAATGTTACATCGCAGAAACCAACCATTCCTTATTTTCCCCCCATTATTCTATTCATATATTGTCTAGAAATATTTTTTACAGAATTTTAATATGTTATCTTGAGGTCCCTCAAAGCCCCCGAACATACTCTACTTAAACTCTCAGAACTCAAGGCGCCCATGCTTGGGTCTTGGAATGTCAGTCCATTGTTTTTTCTTTGATTTTTAAGTTTAGACCTTTAAATGACCTTGGATTGTGTTAGTCTTTTACTACTCTGTCTTCTGGAAGACTAACACAGTCCAAGGTCATTTAAAGGTCAAAGCTTAAAAATCAAGGTCAAATGACCATAACTCAGAACAACTATAACAATACAACATTTGGCTGATCTACGATCATATTTCCTGGACTTTGACGTTTCGACCTTGAAATAACCTTGGATTGTGTTAGGCTTTTAGTAAGTACTCTGTCTTCTGGAATGTAGCCCTGATCGGTCTGAGCAAACAGGCAAAAGAATAACTTAAATAGAACAACCTTTTGTTTCCGAGTTCAGGCAATTTCCTCAAATTTTTCTCTGAACGTGACCTTTTTGTCCTTAAAATAACTTTCGATCGTCTTACATTTGGTATCCTTGTTTCTTATCACATGTAGCCCTTATCGTGACGAGAAAAGCAGGAAAGAGTTAACCAATTTCAACAATTATTGGCCGAGATCTGATCAATTTTCTTCGTTTTTTGATAGATTTCGATTTTATGACCTTGAAATGACCTTTAATGACCCTGAATTTAATTCTATATTTTACCTAAATGTAGCTCTCGTTGAGACAAGCAAACCATAAAAAGTTCATCCAAATCGGACTCTTATTTAATTTTTGGTGATTATAAGAGTAAATCAAGAATGGACCGACATTCCAAGACCCAAGCATGGGCGCCTTGAGTTCAGGGAGTTTAAGTAGGGTATGTTCGCGGGCTTTGTGGGACCTCAAGATAACATATTAAAATTCTGTAAAAAATTTTTCTAGCCAATATATGAATAGAATAATGGGGGAAAATAGTGAATAGTTGGTTTCTGCGATGTATCATTTTTCTGGAGATGCCCAGAACAGCCTTGCAATATTCTAGATTGAAACACGTGCAAATAACGAGCATTTTACGTTAAAATGAAGACTACAGTTAGGACCCTTTGGGGACCCCTAAATAGCATCCGAAAAAATTGAAATTTTTCACAAACATTGTCTTCTACCACAGAAACGTTTTGGCTGGTGAGACCCAAGACTTTCGAAAAAAAGTTTTTTCTGGCACACCCTAATGGAGAGGCTCTGGATGATGTCGCCTATGAAGAGGCGCTGTATGCATTCGCCTATGGAAAGGCTTTGGATGCTGTTGCCTATGGAGAGGTGCTGTATACTGTCTCCTATGGAGAGGAGCTGTATGCATTCACCTATGGAAAGGTTCTGGATGATGTCGCCTATGGAGAGGCTTTGGATTATGTCGCCTATGGAGAGGCTCTGGATAATGTCGCCTATGGAGAGGCTCTGGATGTCTGTTGATGTCGCCTATGGAGAGGCTCTGGATGATGTTGCCTATGGAGAGGCTCTGGATGATGTCGCCTATGGAAAGGCTCTGGATGATGTCGCCTATGGAAAGGCTCTGGATGATGTCGCCTATAGAGAGGTTCTGGATGATGTCGCCTATGGAGAGGTTCTGGATGATGTCGCCTATGGAAAGGCTCTGGGTGATGTCGCCTATGGAAAGGCTCTGGATGATGTCGCCTATGGAGAGGCTCTGGATGATGTTGCCTATGGAGAGGTGCTATGTACTGTCTCCTATGGAGAGGAGCTGTATGCAGTCACCTATGGAAAGGTTCTGGAAGATATCGCCTATGGAGAGGCTCTGGAAGATGTCGCCTATGGAGAGGCTCTGGATGATGTTGCCTATGGAGAGGCTCTGGATGATGTCGCCTATGGAGAGGTTTTGGATGATGTTGTAAAAAGGAGCGGTGCTGTATACTGTCTCCTATCGAGAGGAGCTGTATGCAGTCACCGATGGAAAGGTTCTGGATGATGTCGCCTATGGAGAGGTGCTGGATGATGTCGCCTATTGAAAGGCTCTGGATGATGTTGCCTATGGAGAGGCTCTGGATGATGTCGCCTATGGAGAGGCTCTGGATGATGTCGCCTATGGAGAGGCTCTGGATGATGTCGCCTATGGAGAGGCTCTGGATGATGTCGCCTATGGAGAGGCTCTGGATGATGTTGCCTATGGAGAGGTGCTGTATACTGTCTCCTATATATAGGAGGGAGCTGTATGCAGTCACCTATGGAAAGATTCTGGATGGTGTCGCCTATGGAGAGGCTCTGGATGCTGTTGCCTATGGAGAGGCTCTGGATGATGTTGCCTATGGAGAGGCTCTGGATGATGTCGCCTATGGAGAGTCCCTGGATGATGTCGCCTATGGAGAGGCTCTGAATGATGTCGCCTATGGAGAGGCTCTGGATGATGTCGCCTATGGAAAGGCTCTGGATGATGTTGCCTATGGAAAGGCTCTGGATGATGTTGCCTATGGAAAGGCTCTGGATAATGTCACCTATGGAAAGGCTCTGGATGATGTCGCCTATGGAAAGGCTCTGGATGATGTTGCCTATGGAAAGATTCTGGATGATGTCGCCTATGGAAAGGCTCTGGATGATGTCGCCTATGGAAAGGCTCTGGATGATGTTGCCTATGGAGAGGTGCTGTATACTGTCTCCTATGGAAGAGGAGCTGTATGCAGTCACCTATGGAAAGGCTCTGGATGATGTCGCCTATGGAATGGCTTTGGATGCTGTTGGCTATGGAAAGGCTCTAGATTACGTCGCCTATGGAGAGGCTCTGGATGATGTCGTCTATGGAGAGGCTGTAGTTGATGTCCTATGGAAAGGCTCTGGATGATGTCGTCTATGGAGAGTGGATGGTGTCTGGATAAAGGATGAAGGCGACGCTATAGCCTATAATCATCTTTGTTATGACATTGTCGTTAAAGTGAAACTACTACTATTGGATTTGCTCATTTTCACTTGATTTATTGAGTTAGATATCCTTCACCAGCGATGCCAATTTGAATGGAAGCCATGGACGCCGTCCTTTCAGGTGCTCTTGAGTGGACCGTTCTAACCCAAGATGTGAAATGGCTCCCTCACGCAGAGGTGCCTTGTTAACCAGAGACTTGTGTTAAGTTATCGAATTATTGGACTTAAATATATTTAGTAACACTGCGGTAGTAAAGTTTATGGCTTCTCGGCTTCGTTCTACTACAGTTCTAGTCCCTCACACGCCAATTAAACCATTATCGCGCCAAGTATTTTATTGGCAAACCCTATATCAGAGATGAGGTCTGTATACCCCTACACAGGGGTATGTACGGTGCCTTGCATCCGGAGGGTTGCGGGTTCGAATCCACCTCAAGCCGCCGCGTAGGGACCCTAGGCAAGTCCTTCACTCGCAATTGCTCATGCACTCCGATTCAGTAGAAATCCCGAAGGGGCGCTATAACAAGTGATCATACATACATACATAGTTATTAAATGCTTCACCGGCGGTTCCGCGACAAAATCGTCTACAGATTTTTCGTCTACGACACTTCGTCTACGACACTTCGTCTACAGACACTTCGTCTACAGACATTTCGCCTACAAGTGTATCTGTAATTCTGTATTCATTAGGCTAATCAACAGAGGCCGCTTTCTTACAGTTTCACTAAAACGTGCAAAAATTCTCAGGAATCCAGCTTCTAATCACTGAAACGATTATTTTCATCAATCCAACTTCTATTGAATGGAAAACTTAGTTTCATCCATCCATCCACCTTGGTATCCAACTTATATTTACGGATAAAATTGTTTCGATCAATCCAGCTTCTATTTCAACACAGGAATGTTTTCATCAATCCCACTTCCATTTAGGGAAACAGTTTTTTTTCATCAATCCAGGCCCCTATACTTCGTTACGCCCGAAAGCAGAGAAATATCATATGTACAGCAGTGCTTCAGACAAAAACAGCGCTGCGAAGACAATGAAGCTCTCACAGATCCCCATTAATTAAAACTAAATAACTTTCTGTATTCAGAATTCCAACATGCGCTCAGTTCACCTTCCTGTCTTATCGTGTACGCTACAGCAGAAAAGATAGAATAAGTCGATGCTGACGGCAGGCAGTATAGCTCTCTTTAAGTTACGAGAAAACTGATTGAACTCATTCAGATCTCCGGCATGTTCATTGATCCAGTTACACAGGGAACAATTACTGAGGGTCAGTAATTTCCCGTTCTTTAACAGATGAATTGTTGATGGCACCTATGAAATTGAGGCGTCCCCAAAACATGGGTTAAGCAACGGGATTGGACCATTTATCCATAGCAATACAATAAGACTTCGAGGGATTGAGCAGAGGGTCAAAAGCACTGGAATAGAAAAACGTAAATCAGACATATCTTGCAGCCTGTTAACAGAGGGCCATATTTGAGTAGCAAAATATCGTCAACACAGAGCAGACAGCCAATGAATAAGGAATTTATGTGACAACCAACGACAAGTTGACGAAGTTGCACAGCAAAAATGGTTATGAAAACAGTAATAAAGAGAGGGTGATAAGACGCCACCCTGCCTCACGCTAGAAAACCCAATGAAAGCTGCACGAAAACAACTGAACGAAAACACTTTAACAGGAAGTTCAGGATACCAGATTTGTACGACTGATACTAAAGCAGAGGATATATATATATAATAACGGGCATATATATATATATAGATATATATATATAATAGCGGGCATATATACATGTATATAGTTATATATATTATACGCAGGCCTATATGCCCGCTTATAATATTTAATCGAATACCGGTAGGCCTACATTACATTCTCGTTGCAAAAGTTTGTATGTAGGTACTAGGCCCTACTGCCTATAGGCCTAATAGTAAATGAATTATCTGATCAAACGTTTGGTCCCCCAATCTCCGTGAGTAGGCCTAAAATCAAACACATGGGGAAAGCACGATAGGCTCAAGTTGGCGTGTGAAAGTTTGACAGTCTTGAATATTCTCCAGCTGCAGAGCAAAACGACAGCAGCTGCTGCTGACTATAGAGACACGAGCTTAAAGACCCGTCCCAGAAAAACAACATTGAATGTGTTTCGCTTTGCAACAGGAAGATTTTGTACTACTTATTATAATATTATTATTGCCTTATAATTATAATTACTTATAGGCCTATTTGTCTTGAATCATTAACTTTATCATGACTATTTTAGCTAATTGTGTTAGGCCTACTTGTAGCCTAACCTGTTGCGTTTTGTCAACTGGATTATTTTGAAATTAAACGAATATTGATTGATTGATTGAAGTTTCCCTATATATATAGATTTAATTGACACTGAAGTATTCGAACAGGTGATCTGACATAGCCCGTGTCTGTTAGTCTGTTGCACTGTGACTTGTACCTTATAAAAGTGTTGCTTCTGTCCTGTTGCTGACTTCTTCGTCAAATCGAAACTCGGAAACCGCGATTAAAACAATAAGCAAAGGGTTCAATGAACGAAATGACAAGCAGTCTGGTTTCGACTTGAGGGCTCAGCGACGGCGGGGTTCCTTGGACTAATTAATAGAGTACCGTAATGGAAGGTGACAAAGAGCGCCGTTTAGGGTTAGAGTCACCACCATATCGGCCAGTTAAAGCCTAGAAAGGATAGGGAAAGAAGACCGAACAATTTGGTACAATGCATTGGTTTCGTGCTGCCAAAGACAAGTAAAAGTATTCTGAATGCCTCTGATAATATACAAGTTTAGATCTACCTATAGAATAGTGTTTATGAATAATATTAAGTCTACAAGCAGAGTAGGCCTACGATTCGGCAGAGTCGGTCGTGTACGTCAATTAATCACAATTATAGCCTAAATGAGCACAGGTCTCTAGCCCTATAGGCCTATACTTCTCTTCCAACCCCTGCTGCAAAATATTCTTTTCCAGTTTTTTTTACCTCAATACCTCCATGGGCGTTCGCATGAATTTTTGTAGGGGAGCTTTTAAATTATTGGCACGGTACTAACGAAGTTCCGACAGCAACCAATCGCGTCATCCTGGGCGCTCGTTCCCTCGATTCTGGCACGGATCCCAACAGCCGCCAGCGCTTCTGGAAGCATTAATTTTGACATGATATGAGCCTGTTTTTAGATTTTTGGGATCCCGTTTCCAGCTATAGGCTAGCCGAACGTTTATTTCAAAAACAAAACGCCCAAAATTTCAATGTTTTTAAATATTTAAAAATTTTAGATTATCTTGACTCGTTTTGAAAAAAATAAAATATGAAAAATCACAGCTATTCATTTTATAAACTAAGATGATAATTAAATTTTGCATGACTGAAGTCTGATTCATATTCTTGAAATAACAATTGCAAAATCCAGAGGGGAGCAAATGCTTCCCTTGCTCCTCCTGTGGACGCCCATCATCGCCCACGGTCACTCCATTACTATGCCCACTTCCCTAAATCAAGTTAACTTTCAAGCTCTTCTGATCGTAGCCTGTGCTAACGGTGTTCTAACGTTCTTGATGTTCTTAATGTTCACTGTTTTCGCCCACTCTTGACGTTGCTAATGTTCGCTAAGAACGCCTTATCGGCTGCCAAAGAAAGCGAACGTTCTTCCAATTACCAACGAAATGATTCTGTCGGGCGTTCGGGGACCCGACGAACCGTACAAGAGACGGGGTACCGGCGACCATAAATCCTTCCCAGTCTCTGCAACAACAGGTTGTACGGTACTTCTCCCCGGTCGGGTATTTGTTACCGACCCGCTGGTTAATTGTGGCCGATTATCGACGCACGATGGTCGTTTCCCGGCCAGTCACGGATGATCCATTTGCCTCTGGATGCCGAGCGAAACGATCCGCAGCATCGGACGCTTCGCTTTCAAGTTTCTTGCGGGAACTGACGCCGCGGCACAGCGCGAAGGAGCCGGACGCCTTGACGCGGATATAAACGATTTTCGCGATGCGGCCGCGAATCGTCATCAACATGAAATCTAGGATAACGAATTGGCCCACGAACCCGAATGAAGAACATTAACCAGCCCTTGATCCACGAAACAACCGAAGATTAACCGTCCTCGGAGACCTCGCGAAGTTCTACGCCGTCTTCTCTAATTTTTTCTTTTCGTTCGTGAACCGAGCGCCGCGTGCACCAACGGAAAGCCATTCGTCCATTTGAAGAATACAGACGAATCGCACGTCGAATCGCAAGTCGGTCCACGTTTATATAGGGCCTTTATAGACGTAGGCCTAATGTAAAGTAGACCTAACTCTGCGTTGTTTTCCAAGCTTTCTGCGTCTTTTTAATTGTGTAACTCCGGGTGATCCCACATATTCTAACAACATCTCACGACTATTTATTCGTATTTTTGCCCTTTCACAATGTATCTGATAGAGTTGTGTCTATCAGTAGGCCTAACTGTTTGTTGTTACAAATGAATATAATAATAATAATAATAATAATAATAATAATAATAATAATAATAATAATAAATAATACTAATATTGACATTTGCGTGGCGACTTTGTGTGAGGGATTTAATACACAAGCTTATATATATAGGCCTACGTTTGCAGTTCCTATTATTTGTGGTGAATGGGCAAACTCAATAGCGCCAATCACTCCTATAACAGATGTAGCGTTCATTTCTGGGATGCCTCTTTTAGGTAGGCCTACTCGAGCACGGGGAGGGGCGGGAGAGCAGTGTTTCCCGCGTTAGAAGAATCAACGCGCATTAAGGGGCCGTCCATAAATGACGTCACGCACCTAGGGGGAGGGAGGGGGTCGGAAATTTGTGACGATGTGTGACATGGGGGTGGGGGGTCTGAGTAGTGTGACGTCACACCAGGTCTATGTTATTAAATTTAACAATTAACAACAATTTAATTTTAATAATAACAGCACTAATTTTTAGGATTAAATTTTCATTATTTTTTAATTATTTTAATGTATACGGGCACCATTATTAATAATTTTCTAATTATTTTAATATTTGGTCACCGTTAGATTTTAAAATATTCATGCTTTCGCTATTTGTTCCATGAAGGAGCATTTTGCTTTGCCATGGAAATTGGTTTTAGGGGGTCAGAGCTTTGTGACGTCATTTTCAGAGGGGTCTTACTTTTTGTGACGAAGTGTGACGAGGGGGAGGGGGGGTTAAAAATCGGCCAAAATAGCGTGACGTCATTTATGGACGGCCCCTAAAGACTGTCCATTGTCTCTACACGGATGCATTTTCTGGCGATGCTCTCACCGGAACACTTCGCGGAAGAGATTAGTTTCAGACTGCGAGCACATGTCTGCATTTATAACCTTCAGCTCCTTCCAAGAAGTACCCCTCAGGGATTATACGTAATACAATGAATACGAATTAAATGTCAACCGCTGATGTCTGAGAGGGGAACTATCCTATTCTCCAGCTACAAGAGATTAAGAAGCTCTTTGAGAACTTTTTAAAGGCACGATGTAAATGCTCACATACACATATTTATATGCACGATTTCACGGCACACGCAAACATACAATTTCATAATGAATCTAGCAACTTTTCACACATAGGCCTATTATAGGCCTACGTAGTATATTACATGATGCCCCATCAACTGGTTTATGAAAAACGTAATTACATGAAAGTATGTTGGGTATTTTATGTAGGCTACTTTCCGAATAGGCATAAATTTCAGGTTTCTAATTAGTCAAACAAAGGAAAGAAAATACTGCTACCCCACCTTCTTTAGTGCCCTGTTTTTCGTTATATGCTGCTACCTGTTCTGCTCTTGAACAGGTTCACAATTCCATTGATGATAGCTGAATTCATTCACCTTCTCTATCCATCAGGTTGCATCATCCAGTCAAACTGCATCTTTCTCTGCCTTCGTCTTAAATGACTTGATATGTGAAGACAATCTGCTTTACACTACATGTAGGCTAGTATGATTATTTTTCAGTGACGGACACAGAAATAAAAAGTGTTTAAATGGTTTCCAAAGCACATGTAGCCTATAAATACATGTCTTTAGAAGTATGCAAATATCCACTATCAAATACACGAAACTTGTTTGATTTCCACTTCACTTTTAATATGTTACAAGCAGATAATCTGTTAACATACTTCTGACGAATTCATTAAAATTAAGCATCTTGTAACTTACTTTAAAAGTTTCTGAAGAAATCAATAAAATTAAGCGTCTTATAACTTACTTTAAAAGTACCTTAATAAAGGTTTAATAAAGGGAATCTTAACATTTCCTTGATATCTTCAAGGTTCTGACAGTGTTAAAAGTACCTCGTCATCTTCACAGATTTCAGGTGTCCTAAGAGTACACTGGGCATTCATAAAATAGTTAGGAACAATTTAATAGTCTCAGCCAAAAAGATAGGACAATCAGTATAGAGCTTCTTTATATCTCTGAATCCCAGAAAATCACTAACAACTTATTATTTACAACTGGAAAACATTTTCCTGTCAAGTCAAATTCACTGAGTTTTGCCAATACATCATGTACAATCACTTGCTTCCAGCAACAGACAATCCCATCTTGTGGCCAGTCGCTTAACTGCCTTTTAAAATCCTAAAAACCTAGCAGTGCCTTTCGTTTCACTCTAATTTCTTCCATCTTCGTTCGGCATGTGCTGCTGCCACGCGCTACTTGAGTCTTGTGCACTGGGCTCCTTTGAGGTTCCTGGAAGGATTTGCGAGCTGGCTGTCTCGTTCGGCTTCAAGCCAAAAGCGGACAGAGAAGAGAGACCATCCAGTCTGGCGCCTGGAGATCCTGCGACTGCTGCAAGGCCGGGGCCGCCATTACCTGGCCAGCCAGACATCTGTGAGCCGGGCATCAGGCTTGCATAGGGGTTGGCAGATGCACTGCGACCCTGCTGCTGAGAGTGTGCTCCTCCACGATGGTCAGACACTGGGCCACTGTTGTTTGGCAGACCAAGCACTTGATACAGTGATGCCTGAAGCAGTTGCTGGTACTGCTTCTGCTGCTGCTGGTACTGTTGCTGTTGGAACTGCTGGGCCATGAACATTGTGAAAGGACTTGTTGGATATACAGAAGGGTGATTGATCGCTCCGAATGGCAGAAAATTCGGAAGCTGGTTCATGGCTGCAGATGACTGATCTGATTCGCTGTTCTTTGGCGTTTCGCTGCCGATAATTCCTTTTCGTTCGTCTGGTAATGCCTTTGCATCATTCTGGTTTGGTGTTTTGAAGTGAGCCTGACCCTGCTGATGCTGCCCTTGAAACTGGCCCTGACCTTGTAATTGCTGCCCTTGAGTCTGACCTTTATTCACTGACTGCCCTGGTACTTGATGCACGTGTGCTTGACCAAGGCCTTGCTGACCTTGAAAGAAGCCTTGTGCTTGGCCCTGCCCTGACAAAGCAGGACTTAATGCTTGACCTGCTCGTTGACCCGGACTCTGATGACTCAGTTGACCTTTCAGAAGTTGGCTGGCACTGGAGTTACCTTCGTTGAAGTTTCCCTGAGCCATTGCCATTTGGTTTCCTGATGCAGCTGCAGGAATAAGTGGGTAGCCATAGAAAGGAAGTGTCATTAGTGGTGGCACGAAACCCCTCGAGGATGCCATGTTTCCGGCAGTGATAGCAGAGATCCCTGGGTTCGTTACTGAAACTGACATTAGCGACGGTACCTGTAAGCAGATTTTAAGATTTAAGGTTAAGTACAATAAAGTAATCATTTATTACTGGTGACTTTCCTAATTATCTGTTTGCTGCTTGCTTGCTAACTTATCAACTTTCTGCTCTATGTTTAACATCATTCAGCCTAGAGTAGAAAGTGCTTTATATGACTTTGATTAGTTTCTCTTGAGGCGATGCTATTTAAATTTCTAATCCTGATTACAACTATATGACTCTGTGGTACATGCTTTGATAGATCAATAATAGTCGTCTTGGATAAAAGATCTTTTGTCTCCAGGTCGCCATTATGCCGTATGCAGTCGCCATTATGCCATATGCAGCAACCGACATAATAGCAAATGACAACCCAGCTTAAACTGAATATATGGAAAACTTAGAAGCAGCACACTAAATTTGCCAAAATGGCAAACTAATAAATTACAATTAATAACTAAATTAAATATAATTTTACTAAGACTGGCATCATTAGAGTAAAAAGCTTACAATCCTGAAGGATAGAAAGTCAATAAAAAAATTTCACCTCAAATAAGAGCATAACTGCCAAAAGCACGTAGGCCTATTGACACAGTTCAAATTTAAGTTTAGGGATTAAATAAAACTCTAAATAACTGCAATTGAAAATATATTCAAAGTAAGAAAGGAAAGGAAACATAATTCCTTAATTTAAAAACTTAAAATTAAAACAAAACGCCAAGAATTTTAAAAATCAACATTTGTCTTGGCTCAGAATTTAAAAAAAAAATGCCAAACCTAAAAATACCAAAAACCAGCAACAAAAACAATACTAAACAAAATACCCGACTTGTGTTAGATGTCCTTGACTTAAAGGGCAGCAAATATTGTTAGGATTAACAAAAACAAACCAGAACGCAATTCACAGTCTTAATTAAAATCTCAGAGAAACCTGTTTGGATCGCATCAACATGGCCTAACCAAAGACTAGACTTCTGTTGATAAATAAGTGACTTATTACAATTTTGCAGGCAGAATATGTGTTTAAATTGGCTTGATCATACTATGAATATTTAGACACAAATCTATGTGGATCACAGCAACATGCTTGTCTAAACATAACTAAACTTCAGACAAAAGAAACGTGACTTTAATCAGAAAAAAATAAAGTTATATATAATCTCAAAGGAAGAAAGATATGTTTTAAAATGGTTGGTTAACAAAAAAGGTAGATATACATCAAAGGTGAACATAGTTTAATTTGCAGGTACATAGGTAAGAGGTTAAAATACGGTTCCACGACGGACAAAAGGTTCACGACAAATGGTTCTGGATTGACGACAATAGGTTGACATAAGATAATTTAGCAACCGAAACTACGGGTTTGCCATTATAAGTACGCCTATACTACGATTAGATTACTTATTTAAATGTGCCTCTAATTTGTTGATAAGCTACTTGTTGTGAACCTCTTGTCGTGTTCATTTTGTCCGTGAAGCTTTTGTCGGTGAATTTGTGTCTACACCTTAAAATACTGACATCTGGATGGATGTATGTACTAGCCATTTAAAGAACCACTCATATTATTAATAATAATAATGTTCATTGTTACAATGTGTCTACTACTATCATGTTTACCAATATCAATATTATTATTATTAATCAAAAGTGTTATTGCTAACAACAGTAACAAAACCATCAGGAAACCTGTTACTAAACTCACCATGCTCCACCTCACCTTACTATACATCTAAAGACCTGTTCAGAGCGATCCAAACACATTTATCTGTAGTTACAACATACCTGGTTAGCCGCCGAAGAACTGGCTGCCAACCAAGGTGCCGAAACAGCACTGGAAACAGGCAGACCACCTGGCGGAAAGATTGAATAACCTGAAGGCAACACAGCCGGAACTAAGTAAGGAGAACCGCCTTGAATCTGCGACACAAGTAATACCTCGGCCGATGCCTGGCCCGTCGATGTAGCCACTGGAGTCGGGTCATGTAATGAGATTTTGCTGTTGTGGAAAACGAGCGGACCGTTACCGAGCGGATCCTGCGTTTCGTTTGCTGGGCGTTCAGTGGCGCTACCTGTGGCCCGGATGTCTGACACTGATGGACTGTGGTTGGAAGCGTCACTACAAACAGATGAATGGCTGCCCGAGAGATCTGGAGATGCGCTGGAACCCACTTGTTTGGTGGGTTTTCTTGCATCTGGGCGAGGAATCTTTATAGGTTCTGATGCACCTAAATAAGAAACAGACAAACAAATAGAGATATTCTGCAAAGATTTAAACTTCTACGTCAGGAATGCAAGTTAAGCCGCCACCAGAATAATTTAGGCATTTCATAACAAACACCATATTTCTCTAAATCAACTGAGCAGAATATAAAGCATAGATGGGGTAGAAGATGGTGGGAACAACTGATAGAGAGCAAAGGCTTAGTAAGGAAGAGAGTACTTAAATCCACAGTCCAACTCAGAATCATTCCCAAAAGCATCACTTGCAATGATTCTACCTGATCTAAACGCTTCTACTGTGTCATTGTCATCATGTGTCTGTAATCCAATAATGAATGGATTATGCTAAGTAAAAGTACAGGCCTACATAGGGAAGCCAAAATCCAGGAGAAGTCTTCAATTCAGTCTACTTTTCATAGGTGCACTTTTCAAGATAGCATTCAGGATCTTACGCCTCACTTGACACCAATCACAGAATTTTCTTGTCAGAACGGCAATCATTTGCAACAGAACTTCAAAATAACACAATATAACTTACATCTAATGCAACCTAAATTCAAAAAACTTAAGTGCGACTATAAAATTCTATACAGCTACTATACAGCTACCCATTCAAGAAGCATAGGACTACCTCCAAGATCTCAAATCATACCTCAGAACAACACAAAGGAACTTTTTGTAACACTTTTGCCACCAGTTGCCTTTTCCTGATTCACAATTATCAGCAGACAAGCTGAGTGTCACAATGGCTGAAATCTCAGTGCATTATAGTGCAATGTAGTAAAGCAGATGCAAATAGGCTTGTTGGGTTTTTGGAAAGCCATTGATACAGCACTTGCCCTTCAGCCTATGAATCATTCAACTCCTGGACCATACCTCTGAGACTCCAGTTGATCAGTGTGTATGAAGTGATCAATTCCTAGTGCCCTATCTAACATTACCTTTCTTGTTTGAGACATGTAATACTAAAGCAATTATCAGTACTATGCCTTACCATAACTTATCTTACCACTTACATCACCTTTTCCCAATCAAGTTATTGTACAGAAACAGACCTTTTGGGGTCGTCAGAACTGGAATGCTTTTGGTAGCATTTTTCCCCTGGATGCCTTCGTCATCTTCTTCGTCTTCTATATCAGGAACTCCCAGTGGTTTTCCCTTTCTGTTTTCCAAAACAAATTAACCTCTTCAATCACACAAGTTATTACAAAACAAATACAACACAATAGTAACAGCAAAATATATAAACATATATAGTTATCATCATTGTCTTCATTATCATGAGCTTGTTGAGGTCACATGGTAAGTGAGCAGATTAAGTATCAGCTTGTGGACCTCTGTGACCTGGGTTCAAATCTGTGTCTGTCAGATGGAATAACACAGTCATGACTTATAAACTCAACAATAGCCACTTGGCTGATGATACCTGAGCAAGGGACATTCGTTCACAAAATGACCAATCTTTCCACAACGCCGACATCCTCGATCATTGGGTGGCGGGCTGTCTGTCAGGATCATCTGATCAAATAAATAGTCCTAGCAAAAAACAAAATAACAACAGTCAAAATGTTAAACATCAAAAATAAAAAAATAAATGTAAAATGCTAAGTGCTTCTGATCGTTTAAGATGTAATAGTCTTCTATAAAGAAAGATAACAAAGTAGAGAAGAAAACTTTAGGCAAAGTAACATACTGAAAGGTAAATCAAGATAACATATTAGGTAAAGTCAAGGTAAAGACAGGTAAGGCAATCACTCATTCACACATTCCTCTATCAGAGTCACTCCTTACACGCATGAAAGTGAGGTTGAAAGATCATTTTGCCGAGTGCAAAGCCAGCACCATCAGTAGTGTAAATATCTGGATATTTGTAGAGTGGTTTTCAAGAACTCATTAAAAGTGCAATTCAACAACAAAGACAACCAGACCAACTGAATCACGACCATAAAATCATCAACTGAAATGCATCTGTTACTCACAGCCATTGTCATGTATCGCTGGTTTAGTTCATCGATTGGAGTTCCGTGGACTTTTCGAGCATTTCGCAGCACCTTAATTATGTAGAGGTTCACTGAAAAGTAAAAAACCTGGCTGTCTTATACAGACTGTTTCCATGCCAACAAGCAGGCACTACAAGCCTTTTCTAAACAGTTAGGTATGATAAGGTATGTAATGTGAGGTAATATATGCTCAGGTGGATTAAGGTAGTGATTACGGGCTACAGAAGTTCTCATATCGCATGCCCACACAACAGCACCACACAAGGTTGGTTATGATTTGTGCAGCTTTACAAATATGTAGCAGGATGTACTTTTCTTAACTGTCAGAAATGCACCAATGGTTCCCATTGAGAAAAGTATCAGACTCAAGAACTTTTTTCCGGTTTTTATGTGCATATCAAAGTCATAAAATAAAGCAATGCATCAATGAATATAATAATGCAAGAAGCATAATTTTATTATCATGTTTATAACATGGTCATCGATTTAAAATTGTGACTCAGAAGATTCTTCTATCCAGGATATCATTCAAAGGTTAAATTTCAATCCGTGTACAGCTCTTTTCTTAGGATTTAGTCCTGTTCCGGCGTTAAACATCTGTTCTTTGTTCCTGGCTGATGCCTAACAAATTTCTGCATAAATTCCTGCATATTATTACATTTACATTATTCATTATAATAATAATTTATATTCCTTGTCAATTGACTAAATGAAGTGTATAAAGCAAATCTCACTCTTTCGTGACAGCGCAGAGCCGAGGTTGTGGTCAAGGTTGAATGGGTCCTCAATGGTAATGCCACTTCCATTCCAGAGTTTCTCAAACTTAGTCAGTGGCTCCTTCTGTCGAATGGAAATGACATATTCCTTGATGTTGAATTCCTCTGTGTAGAACCTCAACAGACCGATCCAGAGCTCAGTAATGGATTCCTGGTTCTTTCCACATGCATTCCATACCCTTGGCTGGAAAACAGAAAATGCCCCAAACATAAAGCAAGGTAAATATATAGTAAGATAAGATCATTAAGAAAAAGTTACGTAAGTACAATGAGGTATGCTAAGATAAGCTAAGGTATAAGCCACAATAAACTAAGGCACGTTATTCAAAATAAACTAAGGCACATTAATACAATGAATGAGAAGGCTTGATACAGAAAGACACTAAAGAAATAATGTAAGGTATGCTATGGTAGGTTAAGGCAAGGTAATACTATGATAAGTAATTTAATCTGAATTTATAACAAGCATATATATGCATGCATTACGACACTCAATCTATTGCACCTTTGAGTACCTCTAAAAACTACTTCTGTATCTTTCAAAAGCATCTCATCAAATAGGAAGAGTATGATTTCAGTGAACTTGCCAAATTCTTTATATCTTCATAGAACCAGGCGTTCCATCCATCCACAGGTGTCTCCGGTTTCTTCCCTCGATAAAGCTGAAACGAAACAGTGGCAAAGTTCACTGCTGAGTAACACCTGTAGAGAAAACTGTTACTGACTGAGCTGCAGTATCATTCAGGGTTTGAATCTTGACACAACACATGAAATAAATGATACCTTAGAGAGCTACAGACCTATAAGAAGACCCTTCAACCATGTGACCACAGATCTGAAGACTTATTTCTGTGCACGCAATAAAGTCCATTTGAAAGCTCTGGTAGATATGGTCATATCTGTTTCCACTTTAAGATGAACTGTTACAAGATTACGTTATAAAACATAAACATAAAGTATTTACTTTCTTCATTTAAGGCACTTTATTTCACAAGCAAAGTAAGTAAATCAATGTGAATAGCAGATGTATGTTCAATGGAGCCAAGACAGAGTCATGCAAAAATTATCAAAGTAAGTAAATCTGAATGTGAAGAGCAGATGTATGTTCATTAAGACTAGATTTCCAGTGAAAGGGCAGAACCTGATGCTCCAAATGATGTAGAGGGTCAAGACAACAAAATACCATGATTTACAGTTTCAAATGCAGCACTCATACAAAAGAATGTGAGAAGACATGCCTTGCCAGAATCAATTAAACAGAATATGTTGTTAATGTTGTTATAAGCTAAGCAGTACATCAACCAAACATGTGCTCACATATTATAAGAAAATGGAATAAATTCGCTTTACTGTTATACCTCCTGAAGAACTGGTATAACTGGAGGTTTCCGCTGTTGAAGGTAATAGATGACCATCAGAGTGTAGGCATATGAAGACAGACTGCCACGCGACGCATCACATATTTCACATGACTGCAAACACACAACAGAGCAATGAGTACGACTCATGCATCACATGTTTCACATGACAGGACGACAAATCCAGTGATACATCTGATCTTTTACGATAAACAACAAAGACTGAATGTTTGATTGAATGACTGAATAATTGATTGAATGATTGACAGAATGTCTGAAAGATTGACCGATAGTTTGATTGCACGAGTTACTGAATAACTGACTGAATAATTTCAAAAATAACTTACTGACTGATTGAATGACTCATTCATTGCATGAGTGACTGAATGACTTAATGAATGACTCAAAGTTTGAGAGAAGTTGTCTGCTCTTTACCTTAGCCAGCACCTTCATTGTGTAGCCAAGTATCTGTACGCGAGGATCAATCTCAGCGTACGTCTGCAACATTCGCGTGTTATGCTGTGCCTGAATTTAAAAGAACCATCACAATAGCCACAGTTTTATTTAGGGAAAAAAGCAGGTTTATTCTTTCATTTATTAAGTAAAGCTTAATTGCATAGCTCGCTTACTTATACTTGTACAGTGCTTGCCAGCATCATATGGAAAGTGACAAAGCCACCTTTTCGAATGCTGTTGCCTTCTTAACCAAAGATTAAGATTTCCCTGTTTCATTGTACTTGTCCTTCATCTTTGCCTGACAAAACTCATTGCCTGAAACTGATGGAACTGCAGGTAGACACTTGTGCACCATCAATTCATGTCTACTACAGAAGTTATCAGGTTAGATACGATCACTCAAAACCGTTAATCAGTAAACCATTGTTCAACCATTCAGAGTCTAATTAGAGTTTTGCAGAGGCTTACCAATGTATTGTAGAGGCTAATGTCTCCCTCAAGCTGGCTTCGTGTGTGCTTGAACTTGATGATAGGCACCTTGGCCGTCGTTATTGCAAATACGTTATAGTAACCATGGTGCCGCTTTAGCTTCTTAGCCAAAGTCTCGATAATCTCGACACAGTTTAAGTTCTGTAAATAATATTATAGAAATTTGTAATGCATACAATCACACATAAATTCATGAACTAAGAAAAAAACAATATCGCGAACAATGATAATGTGGAACGTTTGAGTGGAAAATTAAGAGATCATTTTGCATATAAGGTAAATGCTGATGGAAAAGCTGAAGATGGTGACAAAATTAACTGTCTTAATAGCAGATACCAAATTAATCGAATTTAATCGATTAATCGAAGTTAATTTTAAGAGATTAACCACCTAATTTTTTTATCAGTACCAGCCCCTAATACATAATATCTTTAACGATATAATATATCTTTAATTTATTGTTTCTTGAATTCCACCGACACCATTTAACACTTTAGTGACAAGTGTGTACTAAATGTGACTGGGAAACCAGTGCAGCATGTCCTTAAAGTGTTAAAACTATCCTTATGCCGAATAAAGAATAGGCCAAGTGATGCATGTCCATGATTCAAACCCAAGGCACAACCGTAATGGCCAAGCACATTTCCAATAATACTAATTCAGTGCTAATTAAAGAGGCCTCTTGGTCAGATGATCTCGTGCAAAATGTAGATGACATCACCTCAGCAGTTTCATGATCAGCAAAGGTCAGAGAGATATCAAGGTCACTGTACTGGAAGCCAAATCCATTACATGACGATCCAAACAGACGCAGCTTTGCTCCTGAAAAACCAGTAATTCACTATCATCATAACACCCATGCACTGACTACATCATTACACTCATCACCTCCCAACATCATCATCATCATCATCGCTAATGTTAACATCATCATCATGGGGTAGAAGCAATATGGTTACCATAATTACATAACAAATGTAATATTAGACTTCAGAGCAAAAGTAACTGTTAAACGAATAACTATTTACAACAGAAGTTTTTCTTAAATAATATTTATCACAGTCAATTTATCAATAAAAACGACAGTACACAAATTTAATGCTTATTTAATTGCTCACTGAAAGTCAAACAGCAACCTGTCACTCACCCGGATAAGTGTTCTGCACAATTGACTGCAGTTCTCCGAGAAGATTCATCCTCTGCTTCTGCTCTCGTTCACGAGGTCTAAAGTCCTCTACAAAAGAAAGCAGCACAGTTCAAGAGTCAGTCTAGCAGCTGCCACAAAAAGCTCACTTTCAGTCACTGAAGGGTAAAGTAGGGCAAGAATAGGTTATACTTTATTCGAGTTTGTTGAAGTAACTTAAAATATGCCAATGACTCTTCAAGAGAATCCAATCTGAGGCACTGCATGCTAGTTTACATGATGATAAAGTTTATTAATCACAAAAGGTTCAGCAGTAAGTATGCTGTGCTCGTATAAGCAGAAAAGCAATCAGTGGTATACCATTGGACAAACAGAGAGCTCAACCTATGGACGCCCATCTTTAGTTGACAATTGTTACTGTGTTCAGACCACATTGCGCAAATTGAGGATGAAGGATCTTATGGCTGAAGCACATACAAAACAATAACAACAGTTCACAACTCAGTCAGAGAAATTGTTCTCACCAAAGACCTGATGCAGAACTTTGTTGAGGATGGTGATGTACCTTCGGTTGAGTGCTGGAAGGCGTGGAAGAGGTGGCAGTGTTTCTTCCGGGCAGTTGGACTTCAGATGACCTTCACGCTGACAAATACTGCAGATGATTGCTGGACCCTGAAAATACAATGAAATTCATGTTGCATTGAATGAAAATGAACTGTGGTCAAGGTTAGGTTATGAACAAAGAGGTTAGCCATAATAGCTGTGCCTTTGAGAGATTATTCAACAGCCCTGAACAAATGTTTACATGCTTTAAAAACGTGTATATATACATAGTCAAACTGGATAATAAGATCATAAATTATATATAAACTCTAGCAAGCTCTAACAAGCAGAATCAATAGGCAAGAACCAATCAGAAAGACCCATTAGAATGAACAACCAAGAAGAAGCACTCTTTCAAAGAGAAAAAATCAGCAATGATATAACCTTTTTAGGAATGAGAATGGGATCATCAAAAGAGAACTCAAGTTTTCCATTTGGCACAATGCCAAAGTACTTGTAGGCACAGCGTAAGCGCTCATCGATGTATTCGTAAACCTGGCTGTGGCTCAATGAACGAGCGACATTTCGCCTTCGAATGAAGGGATCTGTAGATAAAATGGATTCTGTGAGTATCCAACATCATCCAAAAAGGTAACATAAAAATAAAGAAATATCTCATCTGGTCAAGTGCACAGGTCATGAGTGCCACATAGTTTAATACAAACGCTGTCCTATAGCTGGAACCTAGGAACACCTTATTAGTGATCTTATCTCTGAGCAGTTTCACTGGGCTGTGCTATCTTTATCTTGAGAGATTGACAGCATCTCAGCATGGGAACATCCATTTATATCACACTGATGTTAAAATCAGGCTGCAGTAGATTTAAAAATGTTTTCACTGTCTTACTTTGCCTCCTTTCTTTTAAACACCATTTAATTTCTCCATGGTTTTGTAATTTATTTGGAGTGTTCCCAATGATTTTCCACAGAAGAGGGGCTAAATATATGTATGATTACAATTATGATTTAACTTTACAATACTGCAATTCTTGTGCACCACTTACACCATCAGTGACCAGCCGCATAATACAACTTGATCAAACGTAATCTTATAGATTCTAGTGCCACGACAGCAATGCTCATGTCAACAACTGATGAAGTCCTCACCCATCACAGTCCAGTCAATTCCAGTGAGATGGTAGCAACTTAAAGAGGATAGGCATGTACAACCAGTAATATTTTACCACACTTGGTAATGTAAGGTAATGAAAGGTCCTGTTATTAGGTAATCTGATCAGTTACAATGAAATCCTCAATGACATAAGTCTGCTTGATTAGATTCTTCAGCTGATTCACAGCATCAGTTTCCAACAGTTGGTACTTAAATCTGACAAATCTGCAAAGGCCCTCACAACAACTTACGATTCATCCCTTCTTTCCACGTTACATGGCACCAAAGACCTGATGCAGAACTTTGTTGAGGATGGTGATGTACCTTCGGTTGAAATAGAATGGAAGGGCTGTTCAAACCCCAAAACTGGCTTTCACTAAACTTCTATTTCAGCTTTAGCAGTACAAAGGCAAATATTATAAATCACTCCAAACAAGATCAGAAGTTGCTTCTGTCCACGGCCAATTTAAGTCTCGGAGCAAATACGATCTTCCATTACCTTCTATCGCCAGCTTTTTACTTGTCCACTTCTTTTCCGCTCGTTTGACGATGTTGAGTTCCCGGATGGAGACGACAGCATCGGTTGTGTTCAGTTCCAGGCAGTAGAAACGCAATAACTCAATCCACAGACGTCCCACATCAGACGTATTAGCAGTCTGCCACCTTGCTTGCTACCAAAAGCATAATTACATCAGGTAAACTACTAATTCATGATTATTTTCAGTTTATTAACATAATTCTTAATAATTCATTTATTATTATTATCAACTTATTATTACATCATCATTATTAACTTATTATGAATATTATTATTTACAAATATTATTATTAATTTATTTGTATATTTATTACAGGTTGAATTTTTGCTCAAAGCATAGATTCCATTTTGAACCTGTGTATCACGTGAAAATTAATTTCAAGTCGTCTTTCCTAGGTATAACTACTGAACTTGTGATAACTAATGAAGTCATAGCGATCAATTTACTTTCAGTTATAGCTATGCATATTTTATATATCGCCAGTTTCAGCTCGAATTAGTTATCTCTAATTCTTACATTTTAGTTAATAATGCCTAAAACATTTTACTTTCAGCTATATTATTTTGATTTTAGTCAAATGTAATTATTCTAGGGAATTTTAAATAGCTTCAAATTCATTTAAAGAATGTTTTTGTGTTAAGGGTTTTTAAAACACATTTACATATTACTGATAAAATATTTAATTTTAAAACTTGAAACATTTTGATAGACTAACCACTTTTGCCCGATCTGCCAAATAGTCGGTCCCATCTGGCGAGTGCCTTTCCTCTTCTGTCAATAACTGTTTACAAACAAGCCACAAACTGAATTCAATATCACAAAGATGACACCATTGCAATGATAAATTACATTTAAATAAATCAAATCTATGATGAAAAGATATAAACAAAATTATGTACTACATCTAATTGAATCTAACCTACTCTGATCCAAAGAGGGTGGAACAGAATCCTAAAGTAACTGATTCTAATTACCTCATGAAGTACTGGTAACACAGGAGGTTCACACTGCTGCAGGAAATACACGGTCATTAATCCAAAGACGTATGCAGGTAGCGTACCCTCAATCTGACGATCAATCTTACAGATCTGTATACAAAAGCAGCAGGTACGGTAAGGTCAAACAATTGCTCAGTAATTATTACAACTTGTTTGTCTAACTACCTACAGGTATGCAATGCTCTCTGTTGGTCACTGTGGGTTTAGATGGTGCACACTAGAAATGCAATGCTATTTTCAAATGATTTTAAGTTTTAAAAATAATTATAGGCCTATGTCAGTAATAATAATCATAGTTTATTCACATCATTTTTTGACATAAAAGCTGCACAAATGTTATGGTTCTGCATTCTGCCACCCAGCCATGGCACCCTAGAGCAGGTTCACAGCACCCAAGTTGGGAAGATATAAACTGGTCAATTATGTATGTAATCATTGTATACAATGTAATGCTGCTCATGCTTGTAAGATACAAATAAAGTTTCCTTACTAACTAAATACTATGTTCAGAACTCAAATTTATCTAACATAATATAATTGGCAACTAGAAAGGAATCTGGTGTTTTCTCTTGTTCTTTCTAAAGCTCGTCAAAATCTAGGAATGAGAGACGGTCACGCCATAGGAAAGAGAAAACTCAATCTATGCTAGCCACATATTGTTGACAAAATCTTTCAGAATAAGAATCAGGTGACCAACCTTAGCCCAGTATTTGAAGGCAATAGTTAAGGGTTGAACTCTGGCATCAAGCTGATGGTAGACAGCCAACAAGTTCGAAGTCTGTACGGCAAAACTATTGTTAACCCCGATTTGAATTCTCAGATTAATCGATGGAACAGACACGTAAACGGACGGAACCTTTGATTGAAAATCACTCTTCACATCCCTAAATTCACCTGGAAACAGGAACAACATCCGATAAAAGTATTTTTTTTTGTATTTTGTATTGTATTTGAACACTTGTTATGGCCCCTACCAATTCAGGAACAACGGATTTCTGAGCAATAGTGAAGGACTTGCCCAGGGTCCCTACGCCGCGAAGTGGAACCTCTGCAAGGCAGCCCCTAACAATGTGATGTGTTGTATTGTGTGTTGTATTGTACTCCAATAAAGATCCCCTAATGAATGATAATCCGACCCGACCGAAGCGAACCCGGGGCGCCGGCGCGACGAGCGGGCACCAACCCACTACTCAGGATCCCTACTTCTACAGCAACAATGCAATTATTCTGATGAAATATCATAATGTAATACAGCAATAACTGGTTATGTATTTAATAACTGCAATGAAAAAATGTAACATAAACCATACATGTAGATGTACTACCATAAACTTTACTGGCAATGGACTAATGTAATGGAATAATGCATTAAACAGTCTTTTGCAGCATGTTGCGTTATTGCATTACATCCGTCCATTAAATATAAGAATGTAAGGTAATGTAAATGTAAAGCAAAAATGTTAAGTGATGTGCCTTGCCAGGAAAATGATGTACTGAGAAATTACTTGGTAACGTGCACCTCTCCTCAACAGATGTGACCACCTCCCTCTCTCTCTCTCTCTCTCTCTCTCTCTCTCTCTCTCTCTCATCATTACCTGCCATCTGGTAGACTCATTAAACTGTGCATGCGTAATGCAGTAACATGCAGTTCCGACAGCGTGCCTCCGATTAGCCGCATGTTAATGGTGTTTCACTGTAATAAACTGTAATAATATAACATAATAAGTGAAATCCTAAAATGCACGAAAGAACAGATTACCTGATCTGTCATCCTTCAGTGTCTGAAAAAGGTTTTTGAGCAATTTGGCCGGGCAAGCGTCAGTGAGGTCAATGTTTAGGTCACTGTCTTTAAGTGCCGACTGAGAGACAGTCGAACCATAGACAGCAACTGCAGCACCTACACCGGCAGACAAGGACCACAGACAAAAGAATCACAATGACATCAGAAAATAAACTAATGAGCGTCATTGTAGTTATACATAGCACCGTTAACAGATTTCAAAACTGCCACTTTCCTCTCAATAATTTCTCCATAGAAACCCAAATGATCACACCTCTCACCACGGTTTAGTGGTAGGTCTTTCAAGCAGTAGCTGTCCACGTGATAAGCTCTCCAAGTGGTATGCCCTCCAACTGGTAGGTCTTCAAATGGTAGATCTTTAAAGGGTAGGTCACCAAGTAGGTGCTGTGTAAAATTTTGATTGCATTGTATTATGTAACACACAATCACCTAATTCAAGCATTAAAGTTCAATTATGTAATTGGTAAAGTTAGTTGTAAAGTGATTCAACCCATGAGCAGCTGTTGCCCAATATTTCAGTCCAATGATTCAGTCCTAAGACTTAACAATCCACTGTTTGTGTCCATGTATCAAGATACTTAAAAAATGCCTTTTCAGTACCTCTCAGAGGCTCTCAACTGTGCTGTCTTCACAAGACTAAGAGTTGTTATAAATCATTTAGAACAACAAAATTCAACTGTAAGCAAATAATGCTCAGCTACCTGGAAAAGTCACACCAATTTCACCAGCACAACCAACAGTTGCCAGAAAGCAGACACCAACACTACCTCTGGGGTGTATGTTTTAAAGAAATGTACCTACCTGGACCTTTATATGAAACCCTGTAGGTACCTCTCACAGCCACCAAACATCATTTATCTTACTTTGTCAATCCTAGAAATTTCTCACCTCCAGAAATACTCTTTGTAATGTCTCGAATCTTGCCGAAGGTGGCAAAGCGGGCTTCGCGTTCTGACGCTGTCATTCCAACTTTTGCAACAACCTGGTAGATTGCCTGTGTCACAGCTTGACAGTGTTGCACTGATGGTAACGGCATGTTCTTCAAAAGATTCTCTTCCAACAACACCTATGAAACAACAAATGCCAGTAAATGGACAACAAATAACTGTACAACAAAAGAATGGGTAGAATGGATATATGTACCCTAAAAAGAGCGGACAGATGCTTTATCCCAAGACTGCACCATAACTTCACTCTTATTTGCATATCCACTTGCAAAGATTATATGAAAGGAATGTCATATGTATATGTATGTATGTAAGTAGTCACTAAACATAGCACTTTTTACACCTGTCATGGCTGTCAGCACATGAGTTCTCTGCCCAAAGGCAGGCCCATTGGCCTTTATGCCACCTGGGCATGAGATGAATGAGGTGGTTTCCCGCTGCTTTCCTCACAGGCAAATTGTGGGTGAGCAACTTATCCAGGGTCACTATGAAGTGGCTTGAGGTAGATTCGAACCTGCAACCCTCATTTACAAGGCACAGAACATACCGCTACACCAATGCATCCCATTTACACCACCGTGTCCCATAGCACATACATGTAACTGTAATTACAGATTTATATAGCACCTTTTTAAGACATTCATACCAGAGGTGCTAACAACATACATATGTATTTCCTTATCTGACTGCCTTGTAGCTATACCAGTTTTAGTTTGAGAGTAAACATTTGAATGGATTCCCAGTGGCTACCAATATTAAATAATTTTGCAAAAATTTAAACTAATCTAATCTAATAATCTAATCTGAACATTTGTAAAAGCGCTTCTCACAGCAGAGCTATTCAGAAGCGCTCTCAGCATGACAGGCCCGAGAAAAGACTGAGGTATGGAGAGGCACTTAAATGAGTTAAAATGTCTTCATAAATTATATGACCAGTGTGTATGTCTCAAATCACCTTGTATGCCACTTTAAGTGCCTCTCTAAAGCGCTGCACACATGGCTACCTAACCAATCAAATGCGTACAACTTGCAAGTTCGGTACAAATTTGCCAGTGGTGCCACCTATCCCAGTGTCCCTTGGAACATAACGTGACAGCAAAACCAACCGACAGAAGCCTCTCGTGTCTCGTTTCCTTCATGTGTCGCTGACAGTGATTGAAATTGTCACAGTGATACTCGCACAGACGACAGAAATACTTGGCATTTGGAAACCTCGCATTTTTCTAAAACAAATAATGCCACTTACAAATATAATGTAAGCAAACTATTTACTTCATAACTAAGATATCAGATATCAATAAACACTGTTATCAGAATGACAGCATTCTGTTCTAAACTATCCAGAATCTATTCAATTCCTAACTTCTTAACTATGATATCAGAATATTGCATTTTAAATACTGTTACCACAATGCTGACCTCCACCCTATCAGAATGACTTCTAAAAGTAAGATCTCATAATATCACATTTTAAACACTGTTATCAGCATACTGACTTAGAACATAAATGTGACCTAAGGGATCAAAATGAGTCGCATGTCGGAAATTTTAGAATATGAGTATTTTACATATTCTTAAAGACCACTTTTTTGCTTTAAAATGACACCAAAACTTTTGGTTCTACCTTATTTTTTTGACAAAAGTTACTAATGATTATGTGTTTTTGGTGAAAATTTTTTTCATTTATTTTAATATATAATCACAAAAAATAGAAGTATTCTCTGTAAAAATTCTGAAAATACACATTAACACAATGAATTTCGTCAAATGTGAGACTTCAGAAATGTAAAAACATTTTTTTCACCCATTTTCATTAAAATCTGAAAATAAGAAAAAGTGACATCTGATCATATTTTGCTGTTTTCCTAGGAATGTAAATTCCCGACATCCGACTCATTTTGATCCCTTGGGTCACAAATAAGGATATCTACTTGCCAATCTATTTTAACCCAAGATTGTTACACATGTGCTATTATTATTATATAATCATAATAGTATTCTGTCACCTGCTGATCAGTTTGGCAAAGTAAAACTTAAGCTGTGCCTCTTTTCAAAACTCACTATTTCTAACGTGCTTTCAAACATCTGGATATCTAACTGCATTTCGCCTGGCAACTAACTAACAGCGCCTCAGATTTGCATTCCAAAGTGTACAATATACAAGTTAAATGCTTTCGTAAAAAGTATAATCATAATATTGAATATGGGGTCAATGAAAATCACATAGAGCTGATGTTATAACATTGCATTATAAACAAAAATAGACAAAAAATGCCAACTATACACTAATCAGCACAACGTCTTCTACCAAATCATATCAGAATGTTATATACATTATACAATTGCATGTCTAACTTATATGTTTGCTGATTACTGCCTTCTAAGACAAAGGCAAGCTCACCTTTTTCAGAGGAAATATGTAACTCTTTTCCAGTTCCCTTTCAATACTTTCATTTGGATCTAAAGTAAAAAGCAGAAGTCAGTTGATCATTCCACGAAACCAAACATTTTGTTTAACTTTAAGCTGCAAAGATTCTTGTTTAACGTTAAGCTGCAAGTCCAACCAACGGCACAATCAATCAATCAATCAATCAATCAATCAATCAATCAATCAATCAACAAAAGCTGGAAATATCTAACGTATCCACTGTAAGTATGGCTAAAACAGCAACTACATAGCAACAAGACTTTGCCCGACAGAAACTTTCCTAAAAGAAATGCCTAGGAAAAGACATGTTGAACATAGTGGTTTTTTGTTAAATTTTCTTTCCCAAAGATTCTTGTTTAACATTAAGCTGCAAGTCCAATTAAAATCATATCGAAGACTTCTTTCCACATAATTCAGTCTTGCTTGTACCCACGTTCTAGATTCTAATCATCATTATCCAGCAGCTACTAGAAATGTTTCTGTACATGGAGGCAGAAAACTTAGTTGATTTGCTATGCAGAGCACTGTAATGTTAATGTAATGCAACTTATTAAACAATTCTTATAGAAGCCCTACTCTGAGACAAGCTGCACTGTTAGCCCTTACTTGGTGCTGCACTTGTTTCTGCATTCTGTCTACCAGGTCCAGACGATTCCACGATTTTGGTGGAAACAGTTTTAACATCAATCTCTGCAGCAAGTCTTAGGCTTTCGGCAATTGCTGGCACCTTCACACCACCAGTTCCCCCTTCTGACACTTTATCCATGGGCTTTTTGACAGATCCCGAGGTCTGAGTATCGGTGACAGCGGGTAACCCTGGCCCTGTAACACACGGCTGGGCTACAGACACTGCAGTTGCCTCCAAGTGAAGCTTCACTCCACCTGTCCCAACTTGTGCCACCTGCACTGAAGCTTCCACCATTCCAGGCTTCACACCACTTATTCCCGCCTGCCCTGCTGCTGCAATGTTTGGTTTCTCGATGCACGTTGTATTTGGCCGATGGCTTGTTGACGCACTTGATCCACTTGGATTGCTTACTGGTTTAGAATTTTCCCTGGCTGAAGAAGCGACCCTAAACGGAAATTCCTTTTTTCTGTTTTGAAATGAATTAGCAGTGGCTTGCTTTCTGTTCAGCTGGTTGGCTGCAGAAGAAACTCTTGCTTCGGAAAAGCCTTGCTGGAGTCTGGTTTCGTTACAGTCAGGCACCATCCCAAGTGGAGATTCCTGAAAGTCATCGACTGCACCTGGCTTCTTTTTTCGCCGATTTCTTTTCTTCGGAGATGAAGCATCGACGCTGACTGGACCCCCAACAACATCTGAGGGTGGACAGCCTCTGCCCCTACCATATCCTACAGCATGGAACTGGTTGGAATTCTTCACATCCAGTTTATTGGAGTTCGGCGCTTGCCTCGTGAAATTCGGCGTATTTTCCCTACACTCAGCGAACACATCTGCAACACGGCATTCCTGCTGTGCACTGTCTGTGTCAGCGTCAAATGCCTTTGATGAATTCTGAATTAGCACAGGTCCACTTATGTGTAGCACCTTCTTAATTTCTGCTTCAATTTCAGCACTTGACATTTCTGATACAAGAACAACAATGAAAATAAGCTTCAGAAGCATAATGTAACTAGAACATTTATATACTGCCCTTGTAAGTATGTATGTATCTACACCATTTAAGAACCTCACAAACACCCCGATTTATTAACAACAGCCTATGCAACAGGTATGCTCTAAACTCAAGTGTGACCAATATTGCTCACACAAATTTTCTTGTACACAGCACATATATTCTGCCTACATATATATGAAACTGTCAAAATGTAATGTAAACAGACATATCTTATAAAGTTATATTTGCGCAAATAATTTTTAGTCAATAGATTTGTTTTAGAAAAAATATTTGGGGAATCCGATGAAAATTCTAGTCGAGCATTGGAGTTTCGCGGATTCGTTACGCAAACCTTACTGGGTGCGGGCTGAATCCCCAAAACCCTCAAACAAATTTCGGCCGGATCCCCGAAATTTTCTAAGTCCGACCCGAATGAACATAATTAACAAATAAACATTTGAATAGGTAGTATATCGATATACATATCAAGGCAGCGCTAGGTCTACGTCATTTTTATAATTTAACTTTAAATAGCTCGGCCGCTTTCTAGAAAACTGTTTTCGGGAAATCGGGCTTTTGCCATTTTCAGCGTTTTCGGGGATTCGGGTTTCTGGGATTCGTGTTGACCCCACCTTACTTTGGTCCCGGCGCTTAATACAAGTTTTTTACGGTACACAATCTGCGCTAAGTGAATCATATATTTCAAAGGTAAAACTCATAAACAATACGATAATCCACTACAGTGCAACTAGAATGCATTCTGATTTGCGGACCAGGGCGTGTTTGTCTATAAATCTTGGTAACCGTTCGAAACTTAATCAACAACGGGTGTATAGTATTTATAGTAATTATAGTTAATAGTATTTATGTACAGTTAAAGCCAATAAACAGCCTATGTAATTCAGCTAAAGATTAAACCTGATGTAGTATAATCCAAACAATGCCGTTTATTAACACGACCTATATTGGTTTCGATTTTTGATTTCTGAAATCAAGTACGAGCCATTTTTGTTCGTTACATCGGGTTATGTCTAAAACCCGGTTAGCGTTTAAATCTGAAACCAATAGCGGCCAATTCCAAACAAACTTTTTTATTTTGCGCACTATGTATTTGCAAGTATTTTCCCAGCCTGCTAAATTAGCCTTTGTGTTTATTCAATTCCCTAACATGTGTAGCTGTACAAGTGATTGATGAGATAGGCTTGCTATAAATTTGCATTTTATAACCATTTTCAGACAAAACAATGATGCTTTCAAGCTGTGCCACGGTGTCACCCAAAGTACTAGCTAGCGTTTTACTTGCATTTTGATCAGTGAGTAGTCTTAAATTAAAATCACTCCTAGTTTAATCTGCAGGCCTGGGCTTAGTAAAATACATTAATTTTCTCGTTCACCTTAAAGTTGTTTTAGGCCTATAACCATTTAGCCTACTAGTTTATTCTAAGACTTTCTAATGAACTTTAGGCTAATTATTCATTATCACTCGTGTTAGCATTTCTGCGTTTTTGTCAGATTGTTTTTCTCAATAAACGAATATAATAATATATAAAACCTAGGCCTAGTCAAGATAGCCTTGGCGACCGTCGTCCCGGACGCTAGGCTACTTCTCTGCTCACCGGACGGAGTCGGCTCCAGCCCATCACTATATATCCTCCCGCGTCACGTACTGCCTTGTCTATCTCAGTGTTGTGCACGAGACCAAAATTCCAAGACCAAGACCGAGACCAAGACCGCGTGGTTCAAGAGCAAGACCGAGACCAAGACCGCGTGGTCCAAGACCAAGACCGCGTGGTCCAAGACCAAGACCAAGACCGCGTGGTTCAAGACCGCGTGGTTCAAGACCAAGACCGCGTGGTCCAAGACCAAGACCGAGACCGCGTGGTCCAAGACCGAGACCGAGACCGCATCATCCAGGACAAGGTCTAAGCCTCAAAACCATAAACGCAATTCTCAGTTGTAGTGTTACATATATATTCCCATTATTCAGATCAGATGCTTATAATATTTATAGTTCTGGTTTTTTATGAAATTTTATCCCCAAGTCTTCGAGGTCTCATGAAGAGCACACTAGGCCTATAGCTAAAGACACTCTCAGTAGGTGCAGGACCTGGTGTTGCGGAATACAAAAAACTTTGCCAGTAGAGAAAAATTCGATCCTGATCTGCATCGCTTACCCGGCTACTGATTTTGCCTCGAGAAACTGCATCAGTATAAGCTTAACTGGTCACTAGAGCACCAGAGGTCATGGTTAAATGTGCCTCAACGTTTTCTTGTCGCTTCTGATAAGAAGCGAACAACGCGGTCCTCTCTCGCTTTGTCCTATATAGGCCTATAGGCCTATAGGTCGCATGAATTCGAAGCTATCTTAGAAGTCCCTCATGAATAACCGAAAATATCGACAACATTAACAAATAATCCACTCTAGTTGCCACCAAAGCCGTATTTAGGGCCGGGTGTTTTGGGTGTTCAAACACCCCCGAAATTAAATAATGTAAACATAAAATAATGAATTTACTAACACACGTAGGCCTACGGTGTAAGAACTAAGAGCACTCAACATGTGAACTTTAGATGATGGAGCTGTACAGCGCTTTGGAGGCAGCTTCTCACAAGCGAGATCTTTCAGCTCCTATTCACAGACGAGATCTTTCAGCGCTTCTTTACAGGCGAAATCTGTCAGCGAATCTTCATAGGCGAGGTCTGTGATTGTGAAGAGGCGCTGGATGATGTAGCCTTCTTAAGGCACTGACAGACCTCTGTTTGTGTGAAGAGGCGCTGAAAGATTTCGCCTGTGAAGAGGCTCTGAAAGATCTCGTCTGTGAAGAGGCGCTGGATGATGTAACTCTTTGCAGGTTACCGACAGTTTTGACAGACCTCGCCTATGAAGATTCGCTGAAAGATTCGCCGAGATTTTTCAGCGCCCTCTTCACAGGCGAGTTCTTCAGCGCCTCTTCACAGGCGAGATCTTTCAGCGTCTCTTCACAGGCGAGGTCTGTCAGTGCCTTAAGAAAGGCTACATCATCCAGCGCCTCTTCACAATCACAGACGAGAATTTTTTCAGCGCCTCTTCACAGGCGAGTTCTTTCAGCGCCTCTTCACAGGCGAGATCTTTCAGCGCCTCTTCACAGGCGAGGTCTGTCAGTGAGTGCCTTAAGAAAGGCTACATCATCCAGCGCCTCTTCACAGACGAGATCTTTCAGCACCTCTTCACAGACGAGATCTTTGAACGCATCTTCACAGAAGATATCTTTCAGTGCCTCTTCATAGCTCATAGGCGAGATCTTTGAGCGCATCTTCACAGGCATCTTCAGTGCCTTAAGAAGGCTATGTCATACAGGGCCTCTTCACAGACGAGATCTTTCAGCGCATCTTCACAGGCGAGGTCTGTCAGTGCCTTAAGAAGGCTATATCATACAGGGCCTCTTCACATGCGAGATCTTTCAGCACCTCTTCACAGACGAGATCTTTGAGCGCATCTTCACAGAAGAGATCTTTACGCGCATCTTCACAGAAGAGATCTTTGAGCGCTTCTTCAAAGGCGAGATCTTTGAGCGAATCTTCACAGAAGAGATCTTTAAGCGCATTTTCACAGAAGAGATCTTTGAGCGCTTCTTCAAAGGCGAGATCTTTGAGCGAATCTTCACAGAAGAGATCTTTGAGCGCATTTTCACAGAAGAGATCTTTCAGCGCCTCTTCAAAGGCGAGATCTTTCAGCGAATCTTCACAGAAGAGATCTTTGAGCGAATCTTCACTGAAGAGATCTTTCAGCGCCTTTTCACAGGCGAGATCTTTCAGCGCCTCTTCACAGGCGAGATCTTTCAGCGCCTCTTCACAGAAGATATCTTTGAGCGCATCTTCGCAGAAGAGATCTTTCAGCGCCTGTTCATAGGCTGTCAGTGCCTTAAGAAAGGCTACATCATCCAGCGCCTTTACAGTTGCGAGATCTTTCAGCGCCTCTTCACATAGACGAGATCTTTCAGCGCCTCTTCACAGGCGAGATCCTTCAGCGCGTCTTCACAGGTGAGATCTTTCAGCGCCTCTTCATAGGCGAGGTCTGCCAGTGCCTTAAGAAAGGCTATATCATACAGCGCCTCTTCACAGGCGAGATCTTTCAGCGCCTCTTCGCAGGCGAGATCTTTCAGCGCCTCTTCACAGACGAGATCTTTGAGCGCATCTTCACAGGCGAGATCTTTCAGCGCCTCTTCACAGAAGATATCTTTGAGCGCATCTTCACAGAAGAGATCTTTCAGCGCCTCTTCATAGGCTGTCAGTGCCTTAAGAAAGGCGACATCATCTAGCGCCTTTACACTTGCGAGATCTTTCAGCGCCTCTTCACAGGCGAGATCCTTCAGCGCGTCTTCACAGGCGAGATCTTTCAGCGCCTCTTCATAGGCGAGGTCTGCCAGTGCCTTAAGAAAGGCGATATCATACAGCGCCTCTTCACAGGCGAGATCTTTCAGCGCCTCTTCACAGGCGAGATCTTTCAGCGCCTCTTCACAGACGAGATCTTTGAGCGCATCTTCACAGGCGAGATCTTTCAGCGCCTCTTCACAGAAGATATCTTTGAGCGCATCTTCACAGAAGAGATCTTTCAGCGCCTCTTCATAGGCTGTCAGTGCCTTAAGAAAGGCGACATCATCTAGCGCCTTTACACTTGCGAGATCTTTCAGCGCCTCTTCACAGGCGAGATCCTTCAGCGCGTCTTCACAGGCGAGATCTTTCAGCGCCTCTTCACAGGTGAGATCTTTCGGCGCTTCTTAACAGGCGAGATTTTTCCGCGCCTCTTCACAGGCGAGATCTTTCAGCGCCTCTTCACAGGCTGTCAGTGCCTTAAGAAAGGCTACATCATCCAGCGCCTTTACACTTGCGAGATCTTTCAGCGCCTCTTCTCAGACCAGATCTTTCAGCGCCTCTTCACAGGCGAGATCCTTCAGCGCGTCTTCACAGGCGAGATCTTTCAGCGCCTCTTCACAGACGAGATTTTTCAGCGCATCTTCACAGGCGATATCTTTCAGCGCCTCTTCACAGGCGAGATCTTTCAGTGCATCTTCACAGAAAAGATCTTTGCGCGCATCTTCACAGAAGAGATCTGTGCCCGCATCTTAACAAAAAAGATCTTTGAGCGCATCTTCACAGAGGAGATATTGGCGCGCATCTTCACAGAAGAGATCTTTCAGCGCCTCTTCACAGGCCAGTGCCTTAAGAAAGGCTATATCATACAGCGCCTCTTCACAGGCGATATCTTTCAGCGCCTCTTCACAGGCGAGATCTTTCAGCGTCTCTTCACAGACGAGATTTTTCAGCGCATCTTCACAGGCGATATCTTTCAGCGCCTCTTCACAGGCGAGATCTTTCAGTGCATCTTCACAGAAAAGATCTTTGCGCGCATCTTCACAGAAGAGATCTTTGCCCGCATCTTAACAAAAAAGATCTTTGAGCGCATCTTCACAGAGGAGATATTGGCGCGCATCTTCACAGAAGAGATCTTTCAGCGCATCTTCACAGAAGATATCTTTGAGCGCATCTTCACAGAAGAGATCTTTCAGCGCCTCTTCATAGGTCTGTCAGTGCCTTAAGAAAGGCGACATCATCTAGCGCCTTTACACTTGCGAGATCTTTCAGCGCCTCTTCACAGGCGAGATCCTTCAGCGCGTCTTCACAGGCGAGATCTTTCAGCGCCTCTTCACAGGTGAGATCTTTCGGCGCTTCTTAACAGGCGAGATTTTTCCGCGCCTCTTCACAGGCGAGATCTTTCAGCGCCTCTTCACAGGCTGTCAGTGCCTTAAGAAAGGCTACATCATCCAGCGCCTTTACACTTGCGAGATCTTTCAGCGCCTCTTCTCAGACCAGATCTTTCAGCGCCTCTTCACAGGCGAGATCCTTCAGCGCGTCTTCACAGGCGAGATCTTTCAGCGCCTCTTCACAGACGAGATTTTTCAGCGCATCTTCACAGGCGATATCTTTCAGCGCCTCTTCACAGGCGAGATCTTTCAGTGCATCTTCACAGAAAAGATCTTTGCGCGCATCTTCACAGAAGAGATCTGTGCCCGCATCTTAACAAAAAAGATCTTTGAGCGCATCTTCACAGAGGAGATATTGGCGCGCATCTTCACAGAAGAGATCTTTCAGCGCCTCTTCACAGGCCAGTGCCTTAAGAAAGGCTATATCATACAGCGCCTCTTCACAGGCGATATCTTTCAGCGCCTCTTCACAGGCGAGATCTTTCAGCGTCTCTTCACAGACGAGATTTTTCAGCGCATCTTCACAGGCGATATCTTTCAGCGCCTCTTCACAGGCGAGATCTTTCAGTGCATCTTCACAGAAAAGATCTTTGCGCGCATCTTCACAGAAGAGATCTTTGCCCGCATCTTAACAAAAAAGATCTTTGAGCGCATCTTCACAGAGGAGATATTGGCGCGCATCTTCACAGAAGAGATCTTTCAGCGCATCTTCACAGAAGAGATCTTTGCGCGCATCTTCACAGAAGAGATGTTTGCGCGCATCTTCACAGAAGAGATCTTTGCGCGCATCTTCACGGAAGACATCTTTGCGCGCATCTTCACAGAAGAGACCTTTGCGCGCATTTTCACATGCGAGATCTTTCAGCGCATCTTCACAGGCGAGATCTTTCAGCACCTCTTCACAGGCGAGATCTTTGAGCGCAACTTCACAGAAGAGATCTTTGCACGCATTTTCACAGAAGAGATCTTTCAGCGCCTCTTCACACGCGAGATCTTTGAGTGCATCTTCACAGAAGAGATCTTTGCGCGCATCTTCAGGGAAGAGATCTTTGCGCGCATCTTCACAGAAGAGACCTTTCCGCGCATTTTCACAGGCGAGATCAATGAGCGCATCTTCACAGGCGAGATCTTTCAGCGCCTCTTCAAAGACGAGATCTTTGCGCGCATCTTCACAGAAGAGACCTTTGCGCGCATTTTCAGAGGCGAGATCTATGAGCGCATCTTCACAGAAGAGATCTTTCAGCGCCTCTTCAAAGGCGAGATCTTTGAGCGCAACTTCACAGAAGAGACCTTTGCGCGCATTTTCAGAGGCGAGATCTTTGAGCGCATCTTCACAGAAGAGATCTTTTGCGCGCATTTTCAGAGAAGAGATCTTTCGGCGCCTCTTCACAGGCGAGATCTTTCAGCGCCTCTTCACAGGCGAGGTCTGTCAGTGCCTTAAGAAAGGCTACATCATCTAGCGCCTCTTCACAGGCGAGATCTTTCAGCACCTCTTCACAGACGAGATCTTTGAGCGCATCTTCACAGGTGACATTGTTAAGTGCCACAAGGCAAGTTCGTCCAGTACCGCTTGACAACAGACATTTTTCAGTTCCATCTCAGGGGCAGGTTCATCCAGTGTGTTCACAGGTCACATCATTATGTGCCACCTAAACGGCAACTTCATCCAGTGCCTCTTCACAGGCGACATCATCTTAAACCTCTTTACAGGGTAGATCGTCCAGCACATTTTCAAAGGCGACATTATACAGCGCCTTATCAAGGCGAGTCCATCCAGTGCCTCTACACAGGTGACATTATTAAATGCCACTTCCAAGACAAGTTCATCAAGTGCTTCACAGGCGACTTCATTAAGTGCCACCTCAGAGGCAAGTTCATCCGGTACCGCTTCACAGGTGACATCATTAAGTGCCACCTCAGAGGCAAGTTCATCCAGTGTCTCTTCACATGTGACACCATTAAGTGCCACCTCAGAGGCAAGTTCATCCAGTGCCTCTCCATAGGTGGCATCATTAAGTGCCACCTCAGAGGCAAGTTCATCCAGTGTCTCTTCACATGTGACACCATTAAGTGCCAACTCAGAGGCAAGTTCGTCCAGTGCCTCATCACAGGCGACATTCTTAAGTGCCACCTCAGAGGCAAGTTCATCCAGTGCCTCTTCACAGGCGACATCATCCAACACTTCTCCAGATTCGAAATCATCCAGTGCGCCTCTGAGCGGTTCACCCTACTATAGAGGCGCTTTATAGATGTTTGAAAACAATACAATAATATCGGCAGCTCTTTATGTGGACCGCGGCCTAGTCATCTGCGAGAACTTCGCTCTCGACTTCAACCTCTGCAACGTCAGAAAGGCCGTTTTCGCGAGCACCGATTCTAGTTGCAATGGGAGAACCAGAGATGTTTGGTATATCCTGCCAGGCGAATTTGTAGCACGGATCTCTTCATCGCCTCCATCGATTCCACACTCGAGGAGATCAACGACAACTATATAGTCATCGCGGGTGGAATTTCAGTCAGCTACCATGCTTAATTAAATCAAGGATCATAAGAATCGACCCATCGGTAGAGTTCGATGGCCACTTGCGCGAGGGCCTCGTCCATTAATTATGTCATGCCAACAAAATAGGGGAGGGGGTTTCGAAAAGTTTGACAGTTGTTGACAAGGGGGAGGGGTTTGGTACAATTTGACGTCAACAAATTTTTTCCAATGAATCAACAAAGACCCTTCAAAATTGTAGGGAAAACATTAAGTAATGCTAAAATGTATAAAGTGATGTTTAATACTACTAAAAGGCTGGTAATAAAACTAAACTCATATATTTTGGAAATTCGAGATTGCATTTTTGGTGTAAGAAAATAAAAAATAAAATGATTCTACATGTAGCCTATTGAGCAGCAATACGTAACTGAACGAAGTACAATGAT
>JACEVL010000128.1:757500-769341 GCA_020284085.1 Aporrectodea caliginosa | reverse complement strand
TCTTTTTGGGATGTTTAAAATTTAATTTTTGAATACGTATTGGAAAACATCCTTTGTATTGTATGCGACGTGTCGTAGTCATGGAAACGAGGACAGCAAACATCCTATTAATATGCTAATGATATGCTAATTAGGTCAAAGTGCAGTCTAGCATAGGTATGCCAGAAACTAGGCGTGCCGTCGTCATGGAAACTAGATAAACAGGCTTCCATTGTTGTGCTATTGATAGATATGACGCATGGAAACTACTTCAGCAAATTCCCCCATTGTGCTATAAATAGATATGACGTCATAGGTCACGTGACTTGCGTGGACCAATCAGAAGGCTTCCTACCCTCCGCACCTCCCCCTCCCCTCCCTCGGTGGCGCAGAGTCTGTACTCGTATCACTACTAGTATCCCCCTTAGCGAAATGGAGTATTCGGTTTAGTTTTTTGCATTTTTGGCGGTTTCAAAGTGTATTTCAGTCGTACTGCTTGTATTTATTGTACACATAAAAATGTTTTAAGTTGTGTATCTTTAGTTTGCACCGTCGATTTGAAATTAATTTACTTCGTTTTGGTGATTTTGACTGGATTTTCGTCTGGGCTATCGTGATGCGTATGACGATGGGGGATAGAATGGTTTATCCCACCGGATACTCTAAACCGGTTTATTCCATCCGGGGGATAAATTCATTCATCCCCCCCGGATAGTCTTAGGACGGATACTCTATTTCGTGCATGATACCGTCGCGATAGGAGATCCTAATTAAGAATATATTTCTTTGGCCTATGGTTACTGGTTTGGCCTGGGAAATTATTATTATTATTAAATTGTAACTTCTACTGCGTCAGTATTGAATCAAAAGGCATCAACCGGTGGAGCTCCAAACCCAAGATGTAATCAAGTCGATATCTATAATATGGTCAGTCCGAATAGACTATACGATGAATGAGCAATAATTTAAATATACATGTGTGCATAAATATACACACACATACACACACAGAAACACAGAATGTCTGTATGCATACATACATACATATGCATACATACATACATACATGTACATACATGCATACGTGCATACATACATACATACATACATACATACATACATACATACATACATACATACATTACATACATACATACATACATACATACATACATACATACATACATACATACGCCATCTAAGCACACACATGCATACATACATACATACATACATACATACATGCATACATACATACATACATATATATACATACAATATATGATTTACATGTCTGCATTTGAAATATAAATAAACACATACATATGTACACATATGCCTATGTGTATATATACATATCTACATATATTATGTGTGTGTGTATATTACGAGCCTTGACTCCTGGTCTGTCTGACTTATCGGCTTTCGACCTGGCTTCTCTAATGGATTATGACTTTGACTACGATTTCGCTCGAAGCGACCGACGACCGTTGCTTTATGCCTCATGTAGTAGCGCTAAAGAAGTCATTAAATTAGATCGGGTAAGCGTGCATACAGATGCATAAATATATGTACCTACATGTACATATAAAGTATAACACTTGTACATGTATACTTATATGTAGGAGTACGACTATATATATATATATGTATATATGTATATATATTATATATATATGTATATGTATGTATGCATATGTATATATGGGCCTATGTTTAATGTGAAGTCGGACATTCCATTGACATCTGTCGGGTGAAACGGCGACGCGAATTTATCATCGACTGTAACTTATTAAAGTCGCGTTCGCTTCGCCGCCGCGACAGGAGCAGAGCAGTGACAGGAGCAGGAGCAGCAGAGGAGCAGAGGAGTCTCCTCTCCTCTCGTGCGTCGACGACTGCGATTTCTGCGCTTAATGCGATGCGTCGCTCGGATTCAAACAGAAGACCAACGACACAAAGACTAGGAAGAGCAGGAGGAGGAGGAGGAGGAGGAGGGGAGGAGGAGGAGAAGGATGAGGAAGAAGAAGAGAAGGAGGAGGAGAAAGACGAGGAGAAGGAGGAAGAAGACGAGAGGGAGGAGGAGAGGAGGAGGAAGAGAAGGAGGAGGAAGACGAGGAGAAGGAGAAAGAAGACGAGAGGGAGGAGGAGGAAGAAGACGAGAGGGTGGAGGAGAACGAGGAGTAGGGGGAGGAAGATGAGGAGAACGAGCAGGAAGAGATGGAGAACGAGGACAGGAAGAACGAGGAGGAAGAAGAGGAGGAGGAGGAAAAGGAGGAGAACGAGGAGTAGGAGAATGAGGAAGAGAAGGAGCAGGAAGGGAGGAGAACGAGGACAAGGAAAACAAGAAGGAGGAGGATGGGAGGAGGAGTAAGACAAAGAAGAGGAGCAGGAAGAGGAGAACGAGGAGGAGGAGAAAGAAAAGAAGAAAAACGCGGAGATGATATAGAGAAAACCAGAAAGAATAGGGGAGGGCGACGACTATAGGTAGGAAAAGAACCAGAAGGAAGAGGAGGGTGAGGAAGGAGGTGAGGAGGACGAAGAAGAAGGGGGAGTAACAGAGAGTATTAGGAGAAGGAGGAGAAGCATTAGAAGTAGAAGAAATATGAGAAAGAGGATGACGCGGCGAAAGTGGTGGACGAGGAGTACAGAATGCCGAACAATGTGAAAGTGGAAAAAATAGAGATGGAAAAAGGAGGAAGACTGGATGATTAGAAAAAGTAGAGCAAGAAGAGAAAAAGACGATCAAATACTGCAGAGGATGAAGAGAGACAAGGAATAGACAGGTGCCAAAATGGAAAAGATTGTCATTACGAGGAATAAGAGAAGAAGAAAGAGGTCGATGAATGATCAGAAGGAAGAGGAGATGATGAAGAGGACGAAGAATAGGAAGAGGATTAAACGAGGAAGAGGAAGATTTAGAGGAGAGCACGATGAGTGGGAGGAGGTGGAGAGACGGAAGGAGGGAAGTTGAGGACTGAAGTATTGGAAGACAAAGAATGAGTATAATTTTTTTACTGGCGGCGGACAAATACAGTAAGTGAGAGAACGAAAGACGAAATAGGAGAATTAGACTGATGACTTGGAAGGAATTGGAAAAGAACTAAAGCCTCTCTCGACGGAGCGCAAGAGGAGAATGGCTGTAGGATAAACGAACGGCAGATGGAGGTGGTAATGGAATAGGAGAAAACAAGCAGAAAAGTAGGAGAAAAAGTGACACAACGAAATGACAGAGAAAACGCCGACGTCAGAGGGAAGGAGGAGGAAGAGGAAGCGGAGGTGGAGGAGGATTTAAGGCGAAGGTGGTCAGAGGGAAGGGGATCCATAAGGAGCAAGGGATCGATGGAGGGTTCAGAGGCAGTCTCCTCTGATGCTGCAGCAGCAGCCGCTGGGCTTGAGCTGCTGCTGCTGCTGTATCTGAGGCCGTCGTCTGCCGTCTGCCTCCATCGGCGTCGTTGTCGTCGTCGTCGCCGTCGTTGTCGTCGTTGGTGCCACACAGCTGCTGATGCTGAAAACTGATATACGATTCCACTACATGTCGACGACTGCCTTCGGTCATGTATGTACTCGCATACACACACACACACGCACACACACACACACACACACACACACACACACACACACACACACACACACACACACACACACACACACACACACACACACACACACACACACACACACACACACACACACACACACACACACACACACACACATACATGCATATATATGTATATATATGTACACACACATATATATTCATGTATATATATATATTTAGCGATAGCCTATCACACCCACACACTAACACACATGTACTATATATGTATGCAATCGAATATATATGAAATTTTATATATATATATATATATATATATATAGGGCCTATATATATATCTAATGGTCTTGAGTGGCATAATAGATGTAAAATGCCTGTGTCGTACTTTTGTGCGAATTTCATATGTCGAGGTATATTATGACAATAGATCTATAATCGAATATATATATATGGTGTTTATACGTATACAGATAGTCATCTATATATCGTTATATATCTAATAGGCTTATATCGAGCATATATATCAGGTGTGTTGCCTTTTATGGCTTTACTTGTGTTACAATATTTCGTCTTTCTCTAATGCATAAACGACTAGATAACATTAAAAATATAATATGTGCAATCGGAACTATAGAGACCCCTGACAGAAAAGGAAGTTACAACAGTTGATTAATTTCTAATATATATGTATATGCATCCATCCATCCATCCGTCCGTCCGTCTGTCCGTCCGTCCGTCTGTCCGTCATTTCGTCCATCCATCCACCCATCCATCCATCCATCCATCCATCTATCCGTCCGTCCTTCCTTCCCTCCCTCCATCCATTCATCCATCCATCCATCCATCTATCCATCCATTCATACATCTATAAGCCTGGCCGGGTTCGGAAGCGCCTCTAAGTATGAATCTTGAAGGGGCACTACATGGATTCTGATGGATAGAATGATTGATTGATTGACAGCTCCATCAGCGCACGGATATCACTTCTCGTCTAAGACAGTCCACCTTCCTCTGAACATACATCGTGGACTTCACCTCCAGAAGGATGACGTCAGATCGTCTGATGCTGAACGTACACAAGACCCAGTTTCTCTGTTCTATAGTATACACACCTTCACGAACTTCCATTTAGCGAGGTTTAACTTGATGGTTTAACCATAAAGTTGTCAGATGACGCAGGTTGCTCGGCTAATCACACGTAGGCGGAAGTGCGACCACATCAGTGAAACTATACGTGATGAACGCCATTGGTTTCCATTAGCTATAACGAATAAAGTACAGTGCATGTCACATTAAGTCTGCTCTTTCCAAGGATGTGTCTTATGCTATAGCCTGCTCTCCTGTCTGCTCTCGCCTCGATTACGCAAACTCTGTGTTTGCAGGCATATCAGATATCGAAGTCAACAGTCTTCAACGCATCCAAAATTCTCTGGCTCGCATAGTTCTGTGCGCAACTTTTCATTCAAGCTCATTAACTCTGCTGGGTTAACTGCATTGGCTTCCTGTAGAATTCAGAATAAGATTTATGCTGGCTTGTCTTAGGCCTACCTGTAAAGCCTTCGCAACGAGTACTCTTGCCTACCTTCAATCATTACTCTTTCCGTACATTCCGCCAAGCAGTCTGCGATCTTCGGACATTGGGTCTTTTGGTTGAGCCTCCATGTAGCGCTGTCATGGGTTCTCGTGCATTCCATTTTGCTGCCCCTGTGTAATGGAATCAACTACAATGTCTGTCCGAAGTTCGAACTCTTCGAATCTCTTACTTTTCCTCCAAGAAACACCTCAAAATTCACTATTTCTACCTGGCTTTCAAGAATTTGGACATCTAACAGCTCTTCGCCTGGCGACTGACTAACCGCGCCTCTGATTCGCATTTCTGTGTGACCTAGCGCGCGTTAAAAATGTTTGTAATAATAATTATTATTAGAATCTGTTTGCGCTCTTTCTAACGATGCATGGGCGATCGCCTAAAGGGCATTCCACGGTATTGCAGTCCATGAAAGGTCAGAACAAAATATTGGAATTTTAAATTGTTAATAATTTTCTGTTATAGATAGATAGTTCTAGTTTTGCGTTTAGGGTTTTGTGTCGGCTTTGCCTCAAGCTAGTAACTTTGGTCTAGTGCTACAGACTGATCCAAGCTCAATAGTGACTCGTGAAATATTTTACATACTTGACAATGTTGATTTTCGAATGTTACATGAGGCTCTATAAATTGTTAGTGACAATGAAACTTCACTATATTTTTTTAATTTGAGCTTTGAAACTACTTGTATACAACACCTTGTAAACATTTAAATGATGCAAGTATAGCTGGCAAAAATTAACTGCTTTCGTGAATATTAGCCTAACCAGATTTTGTAGAGTCCGTAACGCAAACATTCAAATTCACCAGACATGATCCACAAAGGCCAACTCAGTCTAATTAATATCGATATCCATACGGTAGAGTCCGTGAAGTAAAGCCTGTAGCACGCGCAGTATATATATGTAGATTAGTGAATGCACAACATCATTGCTTATCATGATAACAAACTGAAATTATGAGTAAATCAACATCACTACCTGGCAATTCTAGAATGGTGTTTCAACAGATTTTCCATGTAATAGTTTTACAAAAAATCAAGATAGTTCATTCAATGAAAAAAGTTGATCGAACTTGTTTGTAGAGTCCGTAACGCAAACATTCAAATGCACCAGACATGATCCACAAAGAAAAAAATATATTTTCGTTTATTCAACAATCCGGTTGACAAACCGCAACCGGTTACAGTGTACAATTATGCAATTCACAAGACACACAAATCTTAACTACTAACAGAACAGACAGCCTGCGAACTCGGTACCTCTCGGTCTCTTTGCCAGATGTTATCCAATGCGCCACGGGCCCCCCAAAGGCCAACTCAATCTAATTAATATCGAGCTAATCTGTGATTGAAGCGGTATTTGGGAAAAATGTCAAAATATTTTAAACAATAATCATCTGTTTGTATGAACGGTTCAAAGTCTCCTGAATGTAGAGTCCGCAACATTTGAAATACCGTGGAATTGCCCTAAAGTACACTTTCCTCTCTACGTCAGCAGACAAGTCTAGACATGTCTATGACTCATCGTCAACGTCTCACGCCTAGGAAACCCGTTGTTCCCGCAATCGTGGGTATTCTAAAACTTGCCGCTATTGCGCAAGCGTGGGCTCTCTCTCAGCGCCTCCATGCAGCATAAGCTAAAAATACGTTCACACATGTATATTATTTACATACAGGCATACATGTCTTTATGCATACGTATGGATACATTATGTTCAGCGCTTAGCTTATATATAGTGCATTTAACACAAGGTGAACTGTTAATTTTCGCGTCGATTTTGACTTTTTGGAATTATTATTCTTTTTGTGACGTATAACCGGAAAATGACGTCGTTGTTTTGGATTGATGTTGTTGTCGCTGTTGCCTGGGAGAGCGCATGCGCAAAATAATATGATTGGAAGTGTAGCCTCTGATTTACGCTAGTCTGGTGGTCATCGGTAGCCATGACAACGAGGCGTCTGACGTCCTGACGTGTTATGCTTCATTGTCTTATCTGACGTATGCGACGCATTACTTTGTAACGCGCGCAAAGTATCTGAATTAATGACTATTAAAATAGCAGCCGCAACGGTTGGCTGGTTAATTCTCAAGGGATCCGAAAAGAAGAAACAGCGAGAAAACATTGATTGAAGTGACGCTTGAAACTCTACGACAAAATATCAGTTGATTGTCATGCGGGTTGGACTCCTTTCAGCGCGGCGACCACGACAATATCAGCACAGGAACGATTCCTATGCGCAGTGGGACCGCAACTCATGTTTTGTACAGCGTAAGCCCTGCTTGTAATTCGTGCCCTTTTGTCGGGGTCTCTCTCCCTCTCTCTCTCTCTCTCTCTCTCTCTCCGTCTCTGATAACAACCCTCGCTCGTTGCCCATACATCGTAGCTCTCCTAATTGCCATTCGGACCGATCCACGCTCTCACATTAATCAAGAGTTTCGTGAATCCGACCCGTCGTCCAACTAATCGACGAATATCGCCTCGTCTGGCCATTCCTAACTGTCCGGCAACGACTCCTGGTGCACGAAAGTATACTGTATAAAGCAACGTATATGCTGCAATTGCGGAAACTAACGTAGCCACGCTCTTAGAAGTAAGGTATTGAAACTAGGAGACGCTAATGTAGCACAAATTACGGGTAATAAGGCACAGCTATTGCGTGGCATATAGGCAGACAGTAGCTGGACAAAGTTGGACACTGAATGTGCTTTGACACTAAAGAATATAACCGTTCTAGCCACGATAGTATCTGATCTTAGCAGGCATTCTGTTTGACGAGCACATGTAACCCTTGTTATAGGCAAGTAAGTCGAGCTAAATTTTGTGTAAAACGACTGACGACTAAGATAATTTTTGCGTTTTTTCCCTAAATGTATAAATAATTATTTGGTTTGTCATTCTGTTTACAATTTCACAACTGATTCTTATTTCTAGTTAAGAGGTCATATTTTCGGTTCTTATTTCTAGTTAAGAGGTCATATTTTCAGCTCTATCAAAAGATTTTCCGTTTAGATCTTTGAGATATACTGTAGCATTTTAGATTAAACGAAAGCACGAATGTAGTAGTGTGTTAATTCAAAATTTGGTAAAAGTTTATTTTTTTCTGCTTAAACACGCATTTGTTGCCTGATAATATACTGCAGGGGCGCCACAAAGAGGAAGTACTAATAGGGTGAAAATAAAAGGGCAGAGGCAGAGATAGAGTGAAACGAACATAGAGAGACGGAGACAGAGTGAAACAAACGGACAGAGAGTGTGACAAAGCGTGTGTATCTGAAGAACTCAAAGGGTTCTGTTCAGTCAGCAATGTGTTGGAAATGCAGCAGCACTGGTCAGACTGTTACTGCAGATGCATAGTCAGTCCCAGACCAATCTCATAATAGCTAACTCATGCAATCCTCACAATCATTACGGCCCATGGATCATTCGGATAACAGCAGATGTAAGCCGAACGCCAAAAATGACCTAAGATGAAGCCTGTAGGCAAGAGCCAAAGTTCAATGGCCACACAGAATTAAGATGCGTTAAGCTACTCACTCTCAACTCGTTTGCCTATTACCACAGCAACGATACAAAGACTAATTCGACTCATTCACTGTATCCTTTACAATGCAATATTTTTAAAGAGACCCAACATTTTGCGAAACGCTAAGCATGCTCATTTTAACTTTTTGCCCTAACACAAAATGTTAAAGCTATTTATAAACCTCAGATTCACATTTCTGTGTGACTTTGCCCGCGTAAAGTATTTTTCGAAATAATAATAATAATTAAAAAAATAATAATAGACTAATAATAATAATTATAAGTAATAAAACTAATGATGAAAAGTCTAAGTAACAGTGGCAAATTGCACAGCAATATTGTCGTCAAATTTGACGTAGACATGTTATTCGTATAGGACTGGCCGAGAATAAAAAAGGAACAAGTATGCACACGTTTAATGTCGCTGGTTGGACCTTATGTTGACATAATCGCCTCTACTATGTATCAAGCGACTCAGTTTAAGGGATTCTGAATTCAGCAAAAGGTGAAAATGAATCGTCTCCTATGCCTACTTTTCAGCAAATTTCAGGAAAAGACTGTTCTGCCGCATTACCGATTACAAATGCAGATAAACTGCCTGGTTAACTGGACTATAATGTCTACGGCATTAGCTGGTAATTGATTCCTATTTATAAGCACCAAAATCGGTGTCTGCAGCTATTGTTTCCATGTATCATATTTAAGAGTGCAATATGTTAAGGCCTCTGCAGCTAGACACAGGAACACTGAAAATTCTGAAAGTCGTGCTCAAGCACCGTTATATTTGGCGTATGTATGCATGTATGTATGTATGTATGTATGTATGTATGTATGTATGTATGTATGTATGTATGTATGTATGTATGTATGTATGTATGTATGTATGTATGTATGTATGTATGTATGTATGTATGTATGTATGTATGTATGTTTGTATGCATGCATGCATGTATGTATCTGGGTTGGTATGCATTTATGTACGGAGGCCTATTATATGTCTGTATATTTACTTGAAAATTTGTATGTGGTCCATTTTAAGAGACACTCGAAGGCACTAATGCTATTATGCTACTGGCAGACATATCGCAATCGTTGAGCAGCTATAATAGCGCGACAATTTGTTAGTTTTTCCTCATCTAAGCGACAAGAACTGTAATACTTAAATTCCAAAAAGTTAAACCAATAATTATTGTTAGGTTATGTGACGATCGATATTTAAGCAACTTAAATCATAGCAGACCAGTGTCGCATTGCCTCAGACATTTGAATAGAGACGTGTACCTGATTGTCACATTAATTGCGCTGCTGACAATTAAATGAAGTCAGAAGAATGTATGATGTAAATGCAACAAAAGGAACAGAGTACAGCAACAACAAGGTTATTTTCCAAGGTCAGTGCAACAGAGTTCGGAAGGAGGCAGTGGCGTAACAACCTAGCCGGGGCCCTTGGACATTCTAAGCTTGGGGGCCTTTACCCATTATGTATCTACATGTATGTACGTAAATAATTGAACATTTATAATTATAGCGCCATTTCATGATATATACTCAGAGCAGGGGTGCAAAAAACCAAGTTTTTTCAAAATGAAAAGTGGTTTTTTGGGGTTTTTGTTTTTTTTAATTTTTTTATTTTTTTCTTGTTTTTGTTTTTTAAGATTTCCTATTTGGGATCATAAAACTCATAAAAATGGCTTAATGCCGTTCAAATAATCAGTTGCATATAAATGAAATTAACTGAAACAGTAGAACCGTGAATAAGCTGGTGCCCTGCGCTTGGCTTTCGAGTGGCGCTTTAGACGTTTGGAGATTACGATTACGATTACGAACCGTAGAATATCATAAAACGAGATTAACAACGACCATACAACAATTGCCAAGAGAGTTGAACACACGCAAATTTTCTCATTTCTAATTTCAAATTTGTTAAAAATCAAAAAACCGAAATTTGCGTTTTATTGGTTTTTCAGGTTAAAAAAACAAAACAAACAAAGAACAAAAAACAAAGCCTTTAACAACCCTGAGGCGCTCTCTGATGTTAAATGTCATCACGAACGAATATATCAAAACAGTGCACAGTAAGCTGAAAGAGCCACCAGTGCCTACACAGTAATGTAGTGAACATGTCTAGACTGTATAGTCTGTAGTTCCTCACGAATTTGGCTATTCTAGCTTTTCGTTCGCAAATGTCTCTATCAAGTCCCTTTCGGCATTTAAGAAGCTGAAAGGAGCATTAGAACAGAAATTCGTCAAAAGCTGCAGACTTGTGGAATGGTTTGGATGTGGGCACAGTCACAGCTTTTAACAGGAAGCTAGGAAAATTGGGCTAAAATGGATAAAATTAAGTATGTTGAAAGTTAAATTTCAGTGGTTTTAAAACAGGCTAAACGTCTTCTAAAACACTTAAAACTCTTGTTGTGTTAAGTCGTCAATATTAAAATTATGAAATTCGCTATATGTGGTTTTTTTACATCATGTAACTGAAAAGCATTATTGACATAATGTTTTTTTCCCTAATAATTATTGTCACAGAAAAACGGACAAAAGTGCATTAAATTTTTCAGTTTTAAAAGCTTGGGGGCCCTTTGGACCTCGGGGGCCCCTGGACTTTGTCCACCCTCGTTATATGGCTGTTACGCCACTGGAAGGAGGCTACCAGCTTATGCAAGTTCCGACCCGTGATTCCATGACCCAGTTGTCGACTGTGCCCATATATCAAGTCCAAGACAGAATTCAGTGCCAAAAGGTTGACGGAGAAATAGACGAGTCGCAGAAAAGAAGGAAGATATAGGCAGCAGTAGAGTGTGTATTACGAAACGCTTTCAACGCATAGCTGTTCATTTGGCGAGGAGGCCGAGAGAGATTGTTCCAGTGGGACTGCCACAGATATGCGAGTCCGTTCGAAGTGCCGTACAGCCGATATATATAGGGAAGAGAGGGATCGGCGCTTCCCCCCTGTGGAAGAGAAGAACTCAATAACCCGGTGGACTCCGAACAGGTGTCCATGCATGGCTCCCACGAGTACACCCGAGGGGGAACCGACCACATTTCATGCGAACCGATGCATCTCAACCTGACATCTTATCTTGGAAGTAAGGCGCGGAGGATAAGCCGGAAGAGGGCACAAGTGGCTGATAGTGACGCATCAATTCCATTTGTCGCTCGTGGGATTCAGATGATAATCATGTCCCGA
>JACEVL010000128.1:732500-752500 GCA_020284085.1 Aporrectodea caliginosa | reverse complement strand
TACATACATACATACATGCATGCATACAGACCCACATACATCCCTACTGGTCCAGAGGCATGTCCAAATAGTAATTTAGTAGATATGCAGTTCATATTCAGTAAAATATTAGGGTATGAAGTGCTAGCGGCTTCATTTTCTTAAGAAGGCAGATGGCCAATCCTAGCGTTCAATGTCCAATATTCAGTGTATGGTCAATGTACTTAATATAGCTTCGTTGATACGAGATATGACAGAAGAAGCAGAACTCTTGAAATGGATATCTGCCCTGGTTATGACATGTTACAAGGGAGTTCAAGCGGCCCGGGAAAAAAACAAAAAGCGGCCCTAACTTCATGACTTTTATTTTCTTTGTGCATTTTTTCATGCATACCCGAGGGCCAGTGACCTCCAAAGTCATGGGTCACTTTACAAATTACATTATGCAATAACAAAAAACGATAAATCGCATATATAATTTATAATTATATATAAAATATTAAGAATGCGTCAACTCAAGTTATAAATCAATTTATTCGGACTCACTGTGATGGTATTATTGCTGTTTATAGTATTAGCAACTTCTTTAAGCCGGGTGCCATTTCGGCTACATGATCTATAATTGTGTCATTATTCAGTTCACTTAAAACATCGGTTTCTGTTGACATAAGCATAAAAGCTTCAAGGTGTGTAGATGACAATGAGCTTCGCAAGCGATTCTTAATGTATTTCAATTTAGAGAAAGATCTCTCACAAGCTACTTGGGTAGACGACAGAGTCAATAAAAGTTTATATGCACTAAAGAGATGCTTGTATGCTTGCCCATAGAAACTGTATTTATGTAGTACAGAAAAGCAGCAAACAGGACATTTTTTGCAAAATTTGTCGGGTTGTTTACTTGCAGAAGGTGTTTGTTGAGAGCTGGTGTCTTCAGTTTGAATTGGAGTGGCTTTAAATAAATCGACTAGATTTCGGCATTTAGCTCCATCTTTACCAAGAATCTTTAGTTTCTTATCTCTTACTTTCTCCGCACCACCTTTACATTTACGTTTCGGATTTATATCACTCATAACCGTAACATATCTTATTTAATTAATATTACTTATTACTAACTAACAAATTTAAAAGAAATTTTATCAAAACAAACTCAGTGGAAGACGCCGGAAGTAGAATGGAAGATGTAAATTCTTATCTAACATGGCGGCCGCTGGCTGTACGGAGCACTGTAGGTAAGTAAGTATGCATTGCTCTTTTTCAGTTAATTTACAAACCGGTTAACCGAAACTAAAAACCGGTTAACCGATGCCGCAATTTTTTGTAAAAAAACCTGTATCATCTGTACTAAATTGATTAAATTATTATATCACCGGTCCTGGCGGCCCACCGGGAATCTTCCCGGTGTCCCGGCGGATATCTGCCCTGGTTATGACATGTTACAATTTGAAGCCATATGCTCCATATTGCTATATTTAACACTTTAACAATGAGCTGTATTGATTCCCAGTCACTTTTAGTACACTCTTGCCGTTAAAGTGCTAAAACATGGCTTTACTATTCCACTTCAAACATATTCACATAAATATGCAATTAATATTAAAAATAATGAAACCCAAAAGAATGAAAACCAGTGCATTCTATTGCTATCATAGCAAAATAAAGTTAAAGTATTTAAACACTAAACATCTTAAATATCTAATAATTTCACCATACAACTAGTAGTAAGAAATATATGTCACACTTAGTGCCTACATACGACTGTCTATGCACAATTAAAATACATTAAAATTAAATTATACATGAATATATTAGCCAATACTTTACCGTTATTCTACACTACATTAGGCTTCCTCAGAGAGAGCCTTTGGTTATAGGATTCCTCTGATTATTGGCTGCAGTAAACAATTACTTTAGCAAACAAGTAATAAATATAGTTCCCCACTGAAGCATAATCTAAATTTAATAAATACTAAGGCAAGAGATGACGTCTACAGGTCTGCTGCAGTTTAAACTAATGATGCCACTCAGTGTGGAATGGTAGACTCGTTGCTGGTTGAATGATAAGGCTTTGATGCTTCATTGTTGATCCTCGTTCCTCTGTGGAATGATAAGGCCGTTACTCTGTGGAATGATACGGCCGCCGCTCCTCGTTCCTCTGTAGAATGATAAGGTCGTTGCTCCTCGTTCCTCTGTGGAATGATAAGGTCGTTGCTCCTCGTTCCTCTGTGGAATGATAAGGCCGTTACTCCCCGTTCCTCTGTGGAATGATACGGCCGCTGCTCCTCGTTCCTCTGTAGAATGATAAGGCCGTTGCTCCTCGTTCCTCTGTGGAATGAAAAGGCTGTTACTCCTCGTTCCTCTGTGGAATGATAAGGCTGTTACTCCCCGTTCCTCTGTATAATGATACGGCCGTTGCTCCTCGTTCCTGTGTGGAAGGATAAGGCCGTTGCTCCTCGTTCCTGTGTGGAATGATAAGGCCTGTGCTCCTTGTTCCTCTGTGGAATGATAAGACTCCTCGCTCCTCTGTGGAATGATAAGGCCGTTGCTCCTCTTCAGGCTCACCGCCGTAACAAAACACAACCATGACAGCATTATGTTGCTATATTGCGCATTTAGATACAGACACACAAATTCATATGATAGAATTAAGGCACTGTTAGTCGCATAATTATAAGTGCATATAATTAAACACCATTTATCAAGTACATTGACTTGTGCACACAAAACACACACACACACATCTATATAATACATCACCATAAGCGTAGCTACACTCCTCTTGCTTTTATATACTGGAACTTCTATTGACCAATGACCACAATGCCCAGGATTTTGCCAATGGTCTGTGAAGTTGCCTGCTCTTGAATTTCAGTCTTGCTACATGCCTGTATATCACCTAAATGTGAATATCACAAAGACGATCAGACCTGAAGCCCACCAACCATGAATTTTTATGTTAACGTACAGGTCCATGAGTGAGGGTGATCTGTTCTCGCCACCTCATCTTGCCACCAGAAGTCCAGTCATTGTATATGCTTGCAAGGTAAAACAGACATTTCAATACCTGTGTAACCTGGAGTGGATTTAAATACCCAATCTCAAGGTTGACAGCCTAGTATGCCAACGATTGACTATTCAAGCCAGAGGTCACTGTCGAAGGACCTTGAGCAAGTCCTTCACTTAACTGCTCAGAGCCAGCAATGTTCAGCTGTCTGGTCATGTCCGCACTTGTGAACTTTGAAAGGAGGGTAATATCAAATACAATTGTACTGTACCGTATTGTATTGACTACTGTGCACCCATTTGAATGTAACCTAAGACATTAACACATAGCCTACAAAAGTTATCTAAATGTATGTGAGGTAACAAATTTGCTACTATTTTCATACTTTCAGTTAACAGACCAAGATATCGATAGTTTAAAAGGTATGTCAAAACTGGCACATGCAGACATTCACTACTATTCAATAACATAACTCCCAGCACCATAAAACAGTCTTAGTCATACAGTTAAATAAATTATATTATCATTTTAATAATATTAATAACTTCTACAGCGCCTGTATATAATGCACAAGACAACAACCGATGGCACACAAAAACCATGTTGTCATCATATCAACATCCAGGTCGGTCTGTTGAGAGACAGCCTACGGTGGATAAACAATGTGAAAAAGTGAAGTTTTAGGCTGATAGCAAAATGGATTTGTGACTGAGCAGAACGAGCCAAACACGAGAAAGGATCTTGCTGAAAAGTGATAAGACATGTTGAATATGCACGATTCGATGGAAGTGGAACGAGAAGCAGAGGCAAGCCGAGACTACGCTAGATAGATAGGCCAAATACTGTTTAAATGAAGACATTTATTCGTACCCATCGCAGCCAAAATGGCTGGCGTCAGGAACTGAATATATATTATATATATACATAATTATATACGCATGCTATAATGTGCATATACACTCACCTCTAAAGTCTTGTAACAAATGCCGACTTCTACTAGAACGATCCAAAACGGATAAATTACAACAACTGACCGTTTTATAATTTAAATTTTCAATAAAACCCCAACACAGGTTTCCTTGTTTGAAATTCCGCCATTTGTATTATTCAGCGATATGATAGGCTGTAGAACGCTAGGGCAGCATTTAGGTCATCTCCGTCCATCGCCCTCTCCTACACCCCTCCCGTGACCCTCTCCCTCATCCACCTCCTCAGCCTACAACGGTGTCGCTTGTTTTCCGATTGAATCCACCGCTGCGCCTTAATTACCCCTCCAAACCTCCCACCACGACTCTGACACGCGGCCCAATTTCGACAAGTCTGCGCAACACGAGGGCCAATGCTGGTCCTTCATCTCACTGTCGGCAAAGTCTGGCTCACCGTGTGCAAGACCAAGGCCCACAGAATTTTGCGACAGTCATTGAAATCATGGCAAAGTAGAGGAACGACCACACTAGGCCGACGCCTCGAGAAAGCCGACGGGTGCCCCTAGTGGTTCACAATGGGAGCGATGGGGGAAGGCTGTCTGGGATGCATGGCCGAGGAATAAATTTATTCATCCCCGGATTGTTTTAGGACGACCGGTCACATAACTTCCCCTCATTAACACCAACACCGCTGGTGATACACGAATTTTTATTTGTGACTGATTCGTACTGGAAATTACTCCAGGCAGCATTCTCACGCGTGCGGCCGCTCAAGATCTTTAAAGACATTTTTACGACACTTTTTTCTATTCTACCTCTACCTATTATAATATTTAACTATCCTCTACCTATTATAATATTTAACTATGGTAGTGCGTGGTTGTCAATTCACAGTAACACAGTCAGAACACTTTTCAAATATTTCTTCTTTCAATTCAACTCAAGAAAACCAATAATACACTCAGAGGCAGATCCACACTTTTTGGGTCTTGAAGAACATAATCTCCGGCCATAATCCCTCTGCGCAATTAGCCTGTTTTGCATTTAATTGATAGACCTTAATTGCCCAGTTTTTGTTCGCTGTCTCAGCTCGTTAATGTCGTTAAGACTTAAGACTTGATAATGTCATATAGTTCCAAGTATAAGACTTGTTAATGTCGTTTTAAGTCTTAGCTTAAGTCTTGGTACTGTCGTTCACTTCTAAAATTAAATTTACAATGAACGAAGAATGGTCGGCGAGATGTTACAAAATCCATCGAGGATACGCTGCGCGGCATTGGACACATTTTAAAATGTTGCGTCTTATAAATGGGCATTACAGCTATGAGACACATTTGATGTACTCTTGGGCTAATTGTTACTTTGCGTTGCTTGTAGCAATTTTGGACAAATTTGGTCCAACTATAGTATAATAAACTCATGATTCTTATCCAGTGGATTCAAGAAATATTCTTATAGATGTTATTGGATATAAGTTTATCCATCTTACTTGGCTGGGGTTCGGGTGATTATATCCTAGCCCATGGGATTATGTTCCAGCCTGGGGATTATGTCCGGGGGATTATGTCCGGGGGATTATGTCCGGGAGGATTATGCCTAGGGATGAGTATGTCCGTCTACCTTTGCAGCTACTAGTCTAGACACGGAAGACACCTATGAGAATCATGCACATAACATCATACATTTTGAAAATACTCCTTTTTATGGTTTTTATTGCAACATATTCACGTACAGTTTCGTCAAATGAGAGCTTCCTTGCAATGTCATTTTCTATAGACAATATGCAAACAGAATTTAAGCGCTCTTCGGTAATGGTAGCCCGAGGTTTGTTCTCAATAAAGGATATATCTTTGAAAAATTCCTCTCTGCTTCACAGCTCGTGATAGACATTGTCAAGTAGACCTATACATGCAGCTTAAGCGCAGTAGTAAACTGTGAAACACTTAAATTAGGTGTTGCTCACAAATAAGCTGAAGAACTTCTGCGCATTGAATTTCAGATGGCGTGTTTTCTTCTGTGTTCTGTGATTTCCTCAGATGCAAATATTCTTTGAATTCATGACACTCATTTACTAATTTGTGGTCCATATATCATCTTTGTAATATGATATCATTAGTTTAGAAAACTGACCCGTTCAGGCTTCCTCCCTGCCGATTTTCCTAGTTTTGACAATCACTGTTCTATCGCTGATTCTACTCTTTTCCGTTCAATTCTCTTAAATCCTTGTCACGTCCTTCGCGACCTGCTCTCCCCCCAAAAGGTCACTCCATACAATACGCGACCCAGGTCACATGATCTCATTCTACCTAGAATTGATGCCTTTGCAAGAAGAAGTTTTATTACGAGAATGTTATATGATTTTGCATAAATGTTTGTGTAAGTTATTTCTTCTGTAAGATACTGTGCGTTGCTGGTAGTCAAATAAAGAATATTCTTGCTTGCTTACTTACTTTAATGCTGTCTTCGTAATACATTGTACATGGACACTGTAATACAATATTATCAGTTTAATACTGTCTTCGGGACCCTGAGGCCCTGGGGCCCTGAAGCTTAAGCTTCATTAATTTAATGGTAGATCCGCCTCTGAATACACTTCAACTCAAAGCTCAACACAACTCTGTCTGTCACGAATTCAAATCGGTTCACATCATCAACTTTGTTCGCGCGCCACACGTGTGACGCATGCAACACCTGTTTGGCCAGCTAATTAAATATGCAATGCCCACTGCTCAACTCCTGTTCAGCCACGTGTATACACTGACACATTATACACACTGTCACTGTAGATTATACGTACACGCAACACTGCTGTGATTGAAACGTCCAGAAATGAATGTTAACTAGACTAATTAACCTAGAAACACCAATGCTCCCAGAAAACACGTTCACAGAGTTTATTGACGAATTTCCTCAATTATTTTCTACTTTTATTATGTAACTCCTATCTGGCTCAGGGTTCTGTTCCAGCCCCACACAAAAGGGCAATGGTGTTTCCACCGCTTAAGCACCAATGCCTAGACCCAAGCCCCTTCCAACTATCGCCCCATTTCCAACCTCTCCCTCCTCTCTAAACTCCTAGAAAGATGAATATCCTTCCAGCTGGTTGGTTACATTGACATCAATGCGTTAATGCCCCTCTACAATCCGGCTTAAGGAAGTACCACTCCACCGAATCACTCATCACCCGCTTACATGTATCTTTCTCCGCGCTATAGGTTCCCAGACATCTACTGTTCTTCCTCAGTTCGCGACCTGGGCTCACATTGGTTCCAGTCCTCTTATTTACAGGCCATGTCAATCGTATCTCTCGAACCTGCCTTAGTCATATACGTCAACTCCACACCATCCGACACTCGTTCAAGACCTTCTATCCTCGTCTCTTCACTCCCTGGTCGCTCCACTCTGACTTCTATTTTCGCTACCGCTATCGTTAACGAGAATCACACTGGTGATAGCACTGACTTGGGTCGGGAGTGCCTCTGAATTGGTGAGTGATGCTTTATAAAATGTTCGATTACGATTACAATTAGTCAATAATTACACCTGCCTCTGGTAAAAATATTATTATCTAACAGTTCTATATGGTTTTTCGTATTTCTTCTGATTTTAATTCCATAAGGCTTTTTCTATTTCAATTTTATACTAATAATAGGCTAATACTATTGGAGGATACATCGCTCCTATAAAGGACAGAATTGAAGATCTTCCTCATGAGACTCGATATTCGTCGCGCCCCAGAAATACATCACAGAGCTAATTGTTCCTGTATCGATCCAGACGGGTTCATATACAGCCATCCGTTGGGATCTGATACAATGTTCTCTCTAATTTTATCGCCGTGCGCGTACTGCCCTGCAGCTTTGATAGTAGGCCTAACATTTGGGACCTGCGCTCTCGTCCGTATGAGAATGCATATCCATTTGGTCTAAACTAGAAGCTATTAAATTGCGCTGAATAGAAAAAAAGAAAAGACTTATTCGCCTATCTGCCCGCACATGAAATTAATCCCTAAATCTCGGGAAATTGGAGTGCAGTGATGTCACGCGAGTAGGCTACGACGCTAAATTGTTGATGACGATTGAAGAATGAATATTATAACGGGTTTCTTAAAATCTAAATGTATAAATGGACAAATTTGTTGTAACATAACATAACATCGGCTTGATCATTTTTTACTAGGACTAGACCTGCCTTGGCCCAAAACCGGGCGCTTGCTGTTGTGGTTCCCCCTTCTTGGAATGACCTTCCGCTCACTAAGGGCTAATCTAATGACTGGGTTCTTTCCATCGGTCTGTCACTCTTAAAAGGCGTTTCTTTTCCCCCGAGGTTTTCCGTGCTGAGAGCGACTCTGAATAGTTATTCTGCGACAGGCGCTATATAAATCTATAGTTACGATACGATAACATAATAAGGGGTTTAAGTGGTTCAAAAGTCGTGTAGTCTGTGTTAGAACCACTACAAGTTAACCTGTAATACTATATATAGCCCACCTCTCCTATAGCTTCGGCTTAAAAGCTGTGATGAGGTCCACTGAGACAGTACTGTCATCCAAACCATTTCACAAGTCCACAACTCTTGCTTGCACTGAAGAATTTCTGCCTTAATGTTCCTCTCGTTTTCTTAAATAATTTATCGTAGTGGATCCGTTCACGCCCCGGGCGTTACCGGATCCCCAGTACTACAGTCACGTCCGTCGCGTTATTGGCTAAAGCCTGTCACGTGAACTTGTTGTCTTCCCGTGGAATTTTGATATGGCGGACAACTTGAGGGCCGGTTCGGGCCAGGTTAGGATTCGTGGGGTCGTTTAGGGTAAAATTAGGCGTCTTCAGGGTCGTTTAGGGTCAGATTAGGCGTCGTGAGGGTCGGTTAGGGTCAGGGTTAGGGTTAGTTTCGTCTTTAGAAAACACGGTGAACAAACTTCCACCGCAAACGGCAATGTTTATCGGTCGGTTCGTTTCAGGTACACACAATCATGTGACATGTAATGACCAATTGCGAGGCGGGCGTGATCCTAGTCCCAGGTATCGGCTCACGTCGGGCGTGACGCTATCCACGACCATAATTTATACCTGTCCTCAATTAACCTTGTTTGGTGCTAATTCAAAGATACTCTCCCATCGCACCAGTGTGATTCTCGCTAACGATAACGATAACGAAAATGTTCGTTAACGAAAATAAAATGATTTCGTTAACGATAACTATAACTATAACTAAAAAATATCATTAACTATAACTATAACGAAAATAACAATAACAAAAATTCATCTTTATTTTCGTTAATACAAAAAATAAAAATAGGAAGTCCAATATGGACGATTCGACATAAATGAGAACGAAAATGCGGTATTTTCATTATGAAATTTGTCAGTTACTTTGGAAACTCGTGTATACGTGAAGCTGAATGCACCAATGCTTCAAAGGCTTTCAAAGCTCTGAGCAAATTGTGAAACAGCGTGTTAATACGCACAATTTTGCTTATAACCTTAATTATTGCAACTAAGTAGTAACTAAAATTAACTAAACTAAAAATCCATTAACTATAACTATAACTATAACTAAAAAATAATACTAACTATAACTAAAATAAAACCATTAACTATAACTGTAACTATAACTAAAATAAAATCTGTAAGGAGAATCACACTGCATCGCACTACCTCCTTTCCAGTACTAATCTTGTAGGTTTCAATCAGGTCTCCTGTGCTTCACCTGCTCTCTTCATAGCTCACATCCTTGTAACCCCCAAATTTTTTTTAGCTCTTCTTTGCACTTTCTCCAGTTTTTCATATCCTGTTTCAGGTATGGATTTGATACATAGATGCAGTATTGCTGGCCTAACCAGTGATTTGTACAACCTTAGTATTGTATCTTTGTCTCTACTGATTATTGTCCTTCGGGTAAGGTTGAGTTAACCTTCTTTGATGCTTCAGCAGATTGTCTTGAAGATTTAGTACCCTTTTGAAGTTTTGCATAATTAATCACTCCCAAATCCCTTTCTTCCGCACTTATTTTCAATACCTTATCCAATTTTTATATGAAAACTCATTGATTCTCTTCCGTATATACATCGCTGAGCAGTTTTCCAAATTAAAGAGTATCTGCCAGTCCTGTGACCATCTGAACTTTCTTCTTAGATCATCTCGCTGTAAGTCGGCTTCTTTTTCATCACCCACAGCTCTACACAATATTTTCAATCATCTGCGGACCGAGGAAACAGCATGGCAAGAAAGCGGCTAAATTGATGCATCCAAACAACTGTTAACTTGGTTTATGTTTATCGTGCGATTGTTGCCTTTCCTACAAACAGTCCCAGATGCTTTTGCCCGTGCAATCACCTAAACTGCCAAACACCACCACATAACCCCAGTTCTCAAATCACTTCATTTGGCTAAGGTCCTCAGCACACCCATTACACAATTGTATATCTTACCTACAACGTCCTTGAGTCCTCTTAACCCTCTTACATTCGCCAGCTATTCACTACCCATCCGTCCAGATCTACTCGTTCCTCCGCACACCTTTCTCTATCTCGGCCTCCAGTCTCCTCCTCTCTCAAATTCTGAAAAGGCTAGCTAATCGGCGCTGCGCCAGCTGATTCTACTCCTGTGCCACTCCAAGACAACCATAACCAATTTCCACCGTAGCACCATGCTGTCTCCTCGGTTTGTCCTCCCCCGGATTCTGACCTTATTACGGATTTTATTTGATATATAGCACCGGTTTATATAAGCTGGTCTCCCTGACGTCGCTTTTGTGCGTGGTGAGAAATTTCGGAGATTTACACAACATGACATAGCTGTAAATGCAACGTAGGCGGAGCTGGGTAAATTGTAAGCCAACCATGAAACGCTCATGTAATAATTAACGAGTTACAGTTAGAATTAGGTCGATGTTCGGAGAACGGGAATGTTGAGCCTAACCCTCTACAAACTCTTCATATTTCTTAACATATGCGTTCTCCGAAAGTCACCGGAAAAACCAAATCTTTATAATACGTTGTTTGATTTGATTTCAGTGGCATAGTTGGGGCACAGCATTGGCCCCGAATTGGCCCCGAGTGCATGCTGCAGGAGGATCCCGGGCTGCGAGTCATAAAAGCGCTTTGGTGCACTGAAACTTTTCAGAGGAGGAAATTTGATATTTTAGCTAGACATTTGAAGCAAAAGTGCGTTATTTAAAAAGTTAGCGGCCCGTAATGATGGCGTATAATATTGATTAGTTTGTGCCCCTCGGTTCACATACGAAGTATGAACCCATTAAAACAATATTTCCGCGTTTTATGTATAGGCCTAAGCGCATTATGTGCTTTGTCTAGTACGTTACCTCCTTAAAGCAATTATCATAATGAACCTTGCTTAGTGATTGTCATGTAAAACAGTTACGTAACAGTACAAAACTAAATGTATGAGCTTTGGCAATCCACTATGAGACCCGACACTTTGTCGCAGTAGAAGTTAATGTCTTATTTTAATATGCTACTGAAGAATGAAGTTTAATGCTTGTTTTTTCTTAAATGCGATACGTGTTCTGTTAACAATCAATGTTGTAGTTGATGATGCGGAGCGCGGTGGTGTAGGGGTATGTTCGGTGCCTTGCAGCCGGAGGGTTGCGGGTTCGAATCCACCTCAAGCCGCCGCGTAGGGACCCTGGGCAAGTCCTTCACTCGCAATTGCTCATGCGCTTCGGCGTGAAACTCCGATTCAGTGTCCGCGCTGTAGTCGGGAGCGCCTCTAAGTAGAAATCTTGAAGGGGCGCTACATAAATATCTGAAATGAATGAATGAATGTGTTGGTCAAGGCTCAATAAGTCAAAGTGACTTCGGGTGCACCATTAACTTATCTGGAGTGTTCTTTCTGAGTATTTTAGGCACTGGGACACGTCATCATGACCCTTACGTGGGTCAAAAATGTTCAGATCTGAATTTCCAGGAACTGTAATAATGGGCTGAATTATTGAACTGTCAAATGAAATAATAACATGAGCGCGCACAAGCACTGAACTCTTATAGTCCAACGCTACTGTACGGCGACTGTGGCACAACGTGAGATATCGTGCACAGAACCGACAACGATGACGAGGAGGAGAAGTAGGAGGAGAAGTACGTGGAGGAGGAGGAAAAGAGCAGGAGGAGGAGGAAGAAAGCAGGAGGAAGAGGAAGACGAGGAGGACGAGGAAGAAGAGAAGGAAGAGGAGGAAGAGGAGGATGAGAATGATGATAATTATGTTGTTGTCGTTGATGACGATGACGAAAACGACGGCCACAACACCAATGTTAAAAGCATTTAGCTCGGAACGAACGATGAATTGGCATGCAGCCTCGCACATCAGTGGCGTAGATCACCGTATATCTGAAGCCGCAGTTACCAGCTGCCGACCACGGCGTTCGGCGATGAATCCGATTCCTGTGGGGCCAGAGAACACAGCCCCTATGCGGGACTTTCGCTGGCCAGCGGGGGATTACTGACTCTCCAAATCCTCGAGAAATGGCGAGAGGCTTAACAGCAGACCCAACACATGTCCTCTATGTAGACCGCGGCTTCGGGCGGCGGCGGCGGCCGAACGAACGGTCGGCCGGTCATGCCGACAAAACAAAATTCGCGATAAATAATTGATAGACGACTAAGCGTCGATCTCGCTGTCGACAGAAGAGAGGAAGGAAGTCTAACGAAAACAGCTGCTGAAACAATTTGTGGGTAATTTTTACAGGCTGTGCTGCTTATAATTACGCACGACCTTAAAGACATCTATAGACCCCCATCTTCTCTCTCTTTCTCTGTCTCTCTGTCTCGGTCTCTCTCTCTTTTCTCTTTCTCTCTCATTGGGGTTGCGTTCTGTGGCCCTATGAACTGACCTATTAATATCGCACGACCTCAACCTATGACCAGTCTCGATCTCACCAAGAACTAAATACAGCACCTAGAGAATCTAGCACGCTGCATTCTCACTGTCTCCTGCTCTCTCACTGCATCTTTCTCAATGTATCTATCACAATCAATGTAAGTAAGTAAGTAAGTAAGTAAGAATATTCTTTATTAGACTATCAGCAAACGCACAATAGCTTACAAAAGGAATAAATGATAGCAACAATTTAAACAAAGTCGTTTAACATTCGCATACTAAAACTACTTTTGGCAAAGGCATCAACTCTGGGTAAGGTCAGATGATTGCATATTGTACGGACGACCTTACGGGAAGGGAGGATGTCGTGAAGGATGTGACATGGATTTAATAGGTTTAATTCATTCATTCATTCATTACGAAGTTTTATATAGCGCCCCTTCAAGGTTACTACTCAGGAGCGCTCCGACCCCAGCACAATGTATCTGTGTCTCTGGTGAAATGCCTTAAAATTAATTCCGTCTAAGCTGTCTCGATACGTCCGATAGGAATTAAGTAGGGCTGGTACTGATTAAACAAAAATTAATAAATGTAATGTAATGTAATTAGTAATTTATATAGCGCCGCTCACAGCCGAGGCCATTCAGTAGCGCTCTAATAGATTGATCTCCAAAACTTAACTTCGATTAATCGATTAAATTCGATTAATTTGGTGTCTGTTACGTAAGCATGAAAAGCTGTTTAAAATGTAGCCACTGAGTCAGTTATTACTTTTTCTAGAAAAAATTTAACCACCGTAAGCGAACTATTTATTGCAAAATGCTCGTTTAATTTTCCACTGAAAAGTTTCACATTATCGTTGTTTGTCATTTCTTACTCCGGAAATGGACCGCTCTACTTCATGAAATAAGTAAGTCTTAAGAAGATTAATCGAACAAAGTTTTAACGTTTAATCGAGTAATTAATCGTTAAAATCCGCAGTCATAGAATTAAGAGACAAAGCTAAAGAGACAGAAAGAGAGAAAAACTGAAGAAGAACAGTGCACAGAAGATACATTGGAAATAAGAGAGCGTAAAATAAAGAGAAGTGAAAGAAACACGAACTTTAAACAGGTAAAGAGGCGCCCATGAACGCTAAGGAGTGGCTAATTATAATGCGCGAGCCAAGAGCGACCGACGGCAGTTATTCCGGGATATAAAAATTACACTTTAATAGGCTACATGACGCTGAAATCGGACCGTCTAGGAAACGCGAAGTGCCTCTGTGCAAATTATCAACAATATCTGCAAAGCCACAACGATCTATCTACCTGTCCGTCTGTTTTATAGGTCTTTCTGTCTATCTGTCTGTCTGTCTGCCTATCCATCCATTCATCCATCCATTCTTCCATTCATCCGTCCATACACCTATAGCTATTTAGCCATCTGTCTGTCTGTCTGTCTGTCTGTCTGTCTGTCTGTCTGTCTGTCTGTCTGTCTATCTATCTATCATCCATCCATTCATTCATCCATCCATCCATCCATCCATCCATCCATCCATCGATCCATCCGTCCGTCCGTCCGTCCGTCCGTCCGTCCGTCCGTCCGTCCGTCCGTCCGTCCGTCCGTCCGTCCGTCCGTCCGTCCATCCATCCATCCATCCATCCATCCATCCATCCATCCATCCATCCATCCATCCATCCATCCATCCATCCATCCATCCATCCATCTATCTATCTATCTATCTATCTATCTATCTATCTATCTATCTATCTATCTATCTATCTATATATCTATCTGTCTGTCTGTTTATCTATCTATCTCAGTATTGCTGAACAGTGTCTCGCGAATTATTCACCAAAATCTTTGCGTGACTGACATTCGCTCTTCCCTTCGACATTCGAGTCATTAATACTGAAACAACGGAAGTCAAGGCACTCCTGACATTCTTTAGCGGCTCCGAAATAAGAGCTCACACTGTAGGTCGTACTGGATCGAATGGCTTACCCAGGGAGGTCTACATCGAGCGGAGATGGCGCACAAGGCACACAAAAAGTTTCGAGGAAATAAGTAGACAATTTTTTAGGGGATTACAATTTCGGAAGCTCCGTTTCCTAAAGGCATAAGAAGAGCTCGATTTTAAAGGCGGGAAAGTAAAAGGACGAGCAAATCGTTCACTGTAGAGTCATAACTGATGTATCAAAGGTAAAGATGAAAAAACATCCGTACGTAAATCATTGCAATAGCTGTCTACTGCTCTCTCACTGTATCTCTCTCAATGTATATCTCACAATCACTGTATCTATATCTCTGGTTTAATATTTTGATGGGAGAGTGCTTCGGTTGCAAGTTCGTTAGTTCTTCAATTCAGTCTGTTGCTGTTATTTCGGCCTCAATATAAGAATAACTTTTCCTTAAGATTTCCCATAGCTAGGTTGCCCCTCTCTAACCTCCAGCCTAGTCTAATGACTTCTATAATAACGTTGTTACCATAATGTATAAAACATAAGTCGATGGCCACGTCGAGTGAAATAGTAGTTAATGTCGTCATCTATTTGGACACATTTGACACATTCTATAATCACTTGAAAACTGTTCTTTTTGACCGTGCTGGAGTCGGGCGCACCTCTGAGTAGTTTCCTTGAAGAGGTGCTATATAAATTCTTGAATGAATTAATGAATTTGAGAAGCCAGGTCGAAATACGATAAGTCAGAGAAACAAGAAGTCAAGTTACAGAGGGTAAGCAAGTAATTTCCAGGATCTGTAAAAATGAAATAGTAGGTATATGTGGAAGGGGGTTTATGACAGATGGAAACCTGCGCAGTAATGACTCTATGTTCATAATTATAAGTCCGTCTGAGAGGCAGATTATCGCAGATACGTTTTCGACACTAGAAGAAAGTTGGACTCTGGTAATAAGGACCTTTCCACTGCTTTCCTTTCTGTGCCTTAGCTTTTAAATTCAGGTGAGAGTTATTCGACCGCGGGAATCTCCTGGCTCCGCCGCCCTCTGACTTAAACAGCATGCACGTAGTTCTGTTTTCGTTTGTGTTTTTTCCCATTGAAAAGTCATCACCGCCGTTTCCTCTGTCATCAACCTTATCGTCGTCGGCCATTTTCTCTCGTCGTAAGTTTCCGCATAATAGCTAAACGGCGCCTCCTACATTTCCCCCCTTCGTCGTCGACGGCGCTCCCAGTCGCCGTGTACGGCAACTGTTGCAGACCGGACACTTCGTTCCCTTCAGACCGACCCGCTAAGGCCGTCTGCCTCCTCCCTGCCTGCATGTCTGCCTCCCTGCCTGGTTGGCTGGTGGGCCTCGTGGGCTGCGTAGGCACACGGTCGTCATCAATGCCTTTCGCTGCGATGAAGACAAATGTTTTGCTGTACATTAATTATACTAAGTTGGAAGTCGTTTGAGCCGGACTCGTAAAGAACCTTCTGTGGCAGCGGAGGAGGAGGAGGAGGAGGAGGAGGAGGAGGAGGAGGAGAGGAGGAGGAGGAGGAGGAAGAGAGGAGGAGGAGGAAGAGGAGGAGGAGGAGGAAGAGGAGGACGAGGAGGAGGAGGTGGAGGAGGACGAGGAGGACGAGGAGGAGAAGTAGGAGGAGGAGGAGGAGGAGGAGGAAGAGGAGGAGGAGGAGGAGGAGGAGGAGGAGGAGGAGGAGGAGGAGGAGGGGAGTGGACGTGGTTCGCAGGGCTAATATTATGTCCCCAGAGGATCGTAGGCACAGAACGACGTTAATTCAAGAATACAGTTGTCGTATATATGGTACACAGCGCACCATAAATGCGACCTCCGAGAGCGAAACGGAACGTGGCAGGCATTCGGTTGGGGTCTGTGGGATGTAGGGACGGAGGAACGGAGGGAGGGAGAGGAGAGGGGAGAGAGCTAGGACTTACGTCAATCACATATCACGTGATGACGTATCTCTTCATATTTTCAAATTGTGTTTTAATCGTCTTAGGACGTGCAAACTTCTAGTAGTAGGCTAGTTGTTGTAGTAGTAATAGTAGTAGTAGTAGTGGTAGTGGTAGTAGTAGGTGGTAGTGGTACTGTGGTAGGTGGTAGTGGTAGTAGTAGTAGTAGTAGTAGTAATAATATAAAATACGATTTATATAACGCCGTAGCAGAACCAAGGCCGAAGGAAAGGTCGCTGTATGCGAGGTAGCCTAAAAAAATAGTTGACAGTGAAATGATACTTTAAAAATAGGTCTTGAGCTGTAATTTGAATGTCTCCCGCGGCAGAGGACGAGCAGTCGCCCAACCTCGTAGAAGAACCTAAGCTTCTCAGACGAAGGGCTTCTTCGGCCAAGGCGGGAGTGCCACTTCTCGATCCGTCCTAATTTGCGTCTAAATATCGCGTGCAACTGTTACGTCATTGGAACTTAATGCATCGGATGCGCCGCTGATGTAGGCTACGTGTAGTCTGTGACATGGAGGTTTCAGATGTGCAGAATGTTCTCTTCCTTGTGCTTAATGGGTAGGTTTGAATTTCCTCTGACACTGTGTATCTTCCAGGCATGTCTGGAACTAGTCGTCAATAGACAGTCGTTTGATGCATGCATTGTCGTCAGATCCTGCAGGCGCTTGTGGCATTCGTTCTCAACTTAGACTTACATTGTCAAATAGCTTATCCGCCATAGGCTGTCTCTGTGTTGTATTGTGGACTGATCTTCTGAAGTTCTGCCTATTGCTTGCGGCTGGGTCTTGGCGTGCCAAATCTATAGGTTGACGCCAAGACCTATCGTGCATTAGACAAAGGTTCGATAGAAATTAGTCTACTAATTAATAATAATAGTAGTAGTAGCAGCAGTACGTCGGCCGAGCATCAGGTTGTTCTAACTGAAAGAATGTTGTTTTCGAGAAAACGGCAGAAGTATCTTTGTACAGCAAAATGATATATTCAAGTAGCGAGTAAGCTATCAATAAATAGCTCTGGAGAATCAGCATTTTTCAGCCACAATGTTGCCTATGTTATTTTTGTTGTTTATTTAAATTTTTTTTCAACTTTGGAGTTATAGTTTGAGATAGAACAACATAGCGCTCAATGCCTGGCTAAAAATAGGGTCGGCCGCGTTTCAACGTGGACATAGAACAAGCTAGTCCGTAAACATACTGTCAAAATGGAAATAGAACACTATAATTCTGGGTGTTTTTGGTACTTCCGAAATGTCTATGAATGTTCTAACTTCATGTGGGGATAGAGCAAGCTGCGCCAAATTCAACGGTATCAAAATGTCCCAACACATAAAAAGTGGAGTTAGAACAACCTGATTCTCGGCCGACGATACTGTAGTAGCAGCAGCAGCAGCAGCAGTAGTAGTAATAATAATAATAATAATAATAATTTTAATAATAATAATAATAATAATAATTATAATAATAATAATAAAAATAAAAATAATAATAATAACAATAATAATAATAATAACGCATGTCTACCACCATCCAACGCTTTAATGCTGTTGCCTTCCGAGGTACATTTGCCCAACCAGACACTGCCGAGTGAGTTGCCGTTCCAGACCACCATCAGTAACATCTCCAGATATTGTTTGGATCGCCTGAGGGATCATTGATACCTCGGGCAAAAAAAAAAAAAATAATAATAATAATAATAATAATAATAATAATAATAATAATGATAGTAATAGTAATAATAGTAATAATAATAATAATAATAATAATAATAATAATAACAATAACAATAACAATAATAATAATAATAATAATAATAATAATAATAATAATAATAATAATAATAATAATAATAATAATAATAATAATAATAATAATAATAATAATATCGTCGAGCAACAGTAGTTAAAAAATATAGATACAGAAAGTAAGAGATAATTACAAGAATTAAAAAATATTGTTTTAAATAGGAAATATTAATGTTATCAGTTCCTATGGATCGTTTCTATCTGTTCACCATGAAATGGCAACCAGTGCGCATGTTCAAGAGAGAAAGGCTTTGCATGGCCGTATACCCATAATCGTAATCTCCAAATTCCTAAAGCGCAACTGTAAAGCTAAGCGCTGCAGGGCTCCAGCTTATTCACGAGCGCTGAATTATCAGAGGCTATTCAAAGAGACCATGCAGAGACAGGAGGCTCAGCGGCTGCTTAAGGCGGGTTGAGGACGAGAAAGCTTATAGGGCGTAGGATCAGAAGGATTAGGGTAAGAACTTTCGAGGAGGCAAGACTTAGATTTGGAGCGGAGAGACTGTGGAGTATTAATTATTATTAAGGACGTTTTATATATAGCGACCCTTCAAGGTAGACTACTCAGAAGCGCTCCCGGCCCAAACCATCCAGGCAAAATTGGACAGTTGAGGGCTTGAGGCAGATGACGGTGGGTGGGTGAGTGGCGGGATGGTGGAGAAACTAAGAATAATAGCATAGGTTATAATATATATATATATATATATATATATAATATATATTATAAACGTATACACTCATTCATTTCCGCTTGGGCAGGTAAAATAAAACTGTTCCAGATATATTATGGCAATGGCAATAGATGTGCTGAAAGCTTGAACAGTCTCCTCATTCCAAGCAATTCTTCTTTAATGCTCTTGACAGGCGATCGTATACTTTCCATTTCCCGAGTGGAATAAACGATGGACAATCTGTCACCTTCGTTGCATGTCTATTAGCATATCATATTATATATATATATATACGACATATTATAGGTATATCTTAACCCTATCATATTATATATATACATATACGTATATATATATATATATATATATATACCTGAATAATGTATATGCACATTTCACAAGCGTCTACACATATAAATATGCTCTATATAAATTTACCGAAATGTTATATAATGGGGAGCCTATCAGGTTTTAAACGGAGTATATATGTCATGGAAACTGACAATTGCCTTCTGTCTCATGACTTGCTAATTCTATTTTTACTTTTACGTTTGGAACAGCAAACAATAGCACACAAACACTCACACATATTATACACACCCATTCACCAACCCCCACACACACACACACACCCACACACACACACACACACACACAGACACCCACCCACCCACCCACCCACCCACCCACCCACCACACACACACACACACACACACACACACACACACACACACACCTATAGGACTACTTGCATAAGCAGCTGTATACGCATAAATAAATAAATATATAATATATATTTAATTATTTATATATAGATTCATGTGCATTAGTATGGTATCAAATGATTATATAAACGTTACTGAGTATAATGCATGCATATA
>JACEVL010000128.1:692500-727500 GCA_020284085.1 Aporrectodea caliginosa | reverse complement strand
ACACAATTAGACTGTTCTCACTGATTTGGTAATTTGAAAACAATGAATTTCACCTGACGCATCGGGTTTCGAACTCAGAACACAGGAGTAAAAGGCAAACGTTATTTTCAATGTGCCACTCTAGGACAACGTCCTCTGTAATTTAGTACTCCTTATAATTGCATTAACTAAAAATATCTTCTGTATTATGAGCTTAGTCAGAGCAATGACTGTCACCGTTCAGTGATCACTCGAACTCACTGAACCAAATGTTCGTTCAAAAGTTGCAGGCGGTTCAACGAACACGGAAAGCTGGAAGACCCAAGTAAGAAATTTTCTTCATCCGAAGCTTAATGCCGTATGCTAGACTTACTGCAACATGCTGTACTAATAACGATTGGTTTTCTTTAGCTTCTGACCTCGGATGAGATATTGCTCTTGATATATGAAGTCATTAATCTCCTGGAGTCGTTAACACCGCGCATTCCGTAATCTTCTCAGGAGGAGAACGTCGGATAGGAATAATCTCAGACCGACCGATCTGAGAGGGTTGTCCGGTTAACCAAATCGATTGGCAATCCTCCAGCCTCACTTTAAATGCCTTCCGTTGCCACAACGTTGCTCGGCCCAGACTAATTCACAGCAGCAGCCGACCAATCGGGATGACAAACGAATGCATCTTCCAAGCTGCTGCAACAGCAGCACTCTTCCACTTGAGTCGTCGTTGTCTCCACTCTAAAACCCTCGTCACGGATCACGTACAACCACTTGAAGCGTGTCGACAGTGTTTACTCGACATAAACCTCGCAGAATCCACGGCGTTCATCCGTTTTCAAAAGGTCCGTACATCGCGCAGGATCGTCGCCCAATAATCCAAGCACTCCGCCGCGGCTAAGTCTCGGACCCATAGCGAACGCCAAAGGTGCTCGATTACAGGTAATGGGTAGAACAATGTGGCACAATAAATCCTCGCACAACAATGACTTATGCCACACAGAGGATCGCCTAGGTAACACCGCTTAAACGAAACATCTGCCTAGAATCGGAGATATAGATTATTTTCTTCTGCTGTACAATGACTTGTAAAGCAGCCCGCCGCGCAACCTTAAGACGTGGCTGAGTTGGCCCTTCTGATAGCAACATCGGATCCAGGATGAAAAGCTGACAGTAATTTATAAGGAAAACGGCCGCGCACTGTCCGTGACATTGCCTATTATCGTCCGCATATATGTCACATAAATTATTCACAGCGGCGCCGAAAGCAGCGCATATGCGATCTCTAATCGATACACATGATGAAAACGTTTCCACTTCACCGAAGTGGTGCTGGTGGTAGTAGCAGCACATGTTTTTGTAATCGCGCCATGCCTACGCATGTTGTCGGATGAGAAACCGGAATCTGGAAAAGATGAAGACACCGACGACGTCGATTATCTTACATAAGTCTTTCGGTGTACTTGTTCTGACGGTCCTCTGGGTGATGTTTGGACGCCAGGGTTCGGAGTTCGCCGCCTCTGCGTCATCGTCATCGCTGTCAATTCCTTCACCACCTTCCTGTAACATCGTGACGATATTCGGACTGAAGACGGCCGACTGTAACGCCGTCGGTCTTCGTAGCATTCCCAAGACGCTGGACCGGGACCTGCGCGTCCTCAAGTTCACCGAAAACCTGCTTTCCTCGCTGAAGACAGACGACTTCCAGGCTTACGTCTACCTCCAAGAGATCTACCTAGTGCGCAACGTCCTCGAGACGATCTTCCCAAACGCATTCCGCGGTCTGTACAGCCTCCAGATACTTGACCTCGAGGGTAACAAGTTGGGGTCGATCCGCGCCTACTTCTTCCTCGGCATCGCGTCCGTTCGGATACTCAGCCTCCGGAGCAATCCCATTCGAAGCATCGAGGCGAATTCCTTCAGCACGCTCGTCAATCTCGAAGAGCTGAGCCTCGAGAACTGCTGGCTCGATCGCATCGATCCGCTGCTGCTCAAGGGCCTCGACAAACTGATCGAGATCAATCTCGTCAACAACGAGCTGCAGGGCTTCGCGGCAGAGATGGAGACACACCTTCCGAGAAGCCTACGCGTGTTTCGTCTGTGGAAGAACCACTGGCAGTGCGACTGCCACCTGCGCTGGTTCAGACAGTGGCTCATCACGTCCCTCGTCAACTGGGACTTCCCACACAACACCCCGACGTGCGCCGGACCAGAGATCCTGAACGGCGTCCAGTGGAAGCACCTGACCGCCAACCAGTTCGCCTGTCCGAGCAAGATACTCATCAACTCGAGCACGAGCATCGAGGTCCTGCCAGGATCGAACGTCACGGTCGACTGCGTCGTGGTCGGCGATCCGGAACCGTCCGTCTTCTGGACGAAAGACTCGGACGCCGTCGACAAGCAGTACGTGTCTCAGCGACGATTCCGGAGCCAGGGCAACGAGCGAGCGATCCGCAGCTCTCTTCTGCTGCCGATTGTCACTCCGAACGACGCTGGCGACTACAAATGCGTTGCCGAGAACCCGGCCGGGCGTTCAGAGGTCACCTTCAAACTGTGGGTGGAACAACAGCGACCGGCCGCTCCAGACACCGCAGACACCGACCACAACCACCTGTCAGCCAAGCAGGAGATCATCCTCGGAGTTGCGATCGGTGGAACGTTGCTCCTCGTCGGACTGGTCCTGTGTGTTGTCTGTATCATCCGTAGGACGGAGGTCAATAAGAATCCGGCCTACCGCGGTCGCGGTTACAAGGAGGGCGAACGCGGCGACAAGGCGACGGACAATGGGAGCGCCGCAAAGACGGCAGAACGCCTCTGCGATGAGGACGAAGAGGACAGTGCGAAGGAGGACGTCCTCGTCGATGCCGACAAGTGCCTCTCCTCAACACTCCAGTCGCTGCTCGCAGGCAAAGAAGCCGTCGGTCGAGACCCAATCGCAGGCTCTCAACCAGAACCGATCGATACGGGTACACGGTTTTCGACGGTCGAAAACATCGAAGCGAGTGGTCAGAACTCCAACAGAACCCCCAGCGCCGCTGGCGCATCCGGGCTCGTCGTATTCGGTAGCGAGCTGTTGCGAGGACATGGAGCCACTGAGAGAGAGTCTGATCAGAGCACTGGCGGAGGGCAGGTCCTAGCGAAGCCACTGGCAAAGGAAACGAACAATTTGAAGGACAAAACGCCGGATCTGCTGAGCTACGACAGCCGACCGTTGACCGACCGGACACCGATCGCTCCGAATCGCAGCGCAAAGTCGACGACCAAAGTGTCCTTCGCAGTGGGAGAGTCCAGCGACTTCGCAAGAACGCCGTCGCTGAAGCGAGCGCAGGAGAACCCCTACGCAAAGTTCAGCGATCTGCACCACCACGGAACAGTCGTCAAAAGTCCTCTCCTCCTTCGCGACGACCTGTGCGGCTGCGGCGGCGGTAGCGGCGGCACAACGGAGGCACCAAACACGGCGAACGAGACCGCCGACTCCTTCAGAGGTTGCTACCCATCAAAGGACCCAAAACCAGGTTCCGCGACCGATTGGACGGACGACCGGCGGTCCAGGGCCTCCAGCGACCCAGATGGCCCTACTCCCAAGTATTACTGCTCGGCAGCTGATGCGAGCAGCAGTAAGGACCTCGTTCCCGTCGCGTCCTGCCCTTCGCTCCCCAAGATAAGCTTCGCCGACGCCTCCTACCGACCGACGTCAAGGGCCAGAGTCAAATCATCGGAGGCACATTCATCGTCTAAGAAGCAGCCAACGGGCAGCAGGCATCAGGCGGACGTTCACTGGACTACTGAATTCGGCGTTCTGCCACCACATCACCCTGCAGTCTGCCAGCACTGGACTTCACCGGCGGAGGGCGGCACAAACGTCCTTCACAAGAGCCGATCGCACGGCACGCTTCACGCCCGACCGACTGCACCGCTCTGTCGCCTTTCCAGTTTCTCCAAGACTCTCCGCTACCAGAAGTGCCCGACGACGACGACGATCGCACTTCCGGCCTCCATAGTCGGAATCACGGAGGGACTGTTTCCGGTTCCGCCCTCCAGCAAGTCAGCTGCGGAAGCTGTGTATGGCCAGGAAGACTTCTCGAGAAAGTCCGGACGATGGGACGGTGCCAAAGACACGGGTGCGGGAGAGACACGGGACGGTCTGGCCTCCCTCTCAACTAAACCCGACTCCACTCTGAAGAGGCAACATACCAAACCACACGACAACCTTGGCACCACCGTCTGATCCAGAACGCGTCCTGTAAGCAGTGATTATGAAAATATAGTTTGTTCAGCTCATCAGCTAATACCTACCATGGTTTTGGCTTAGTATTATCATTAAAACATCTGCGAAAACTGTAAATTATTTTTAGTGAAACGTTGTCACGCTATGGATTTCGTAGTTCCTGTGATTGATTATCGAGCCACCTGCCTGTAAGAAAAGGTAATCCTATGGATGGTCGGATATCGTCGTCAATGTGCCTCAGCAACAAGATATACAACATCCTCAATGGCGTGTCTCTGAGACGGAAGATTATAGAGGCGCAGAGTCAGCGTGAGATTAATTTGTCCACAATCGTTTTATAACTTTAACAAAAATCCACCTGCATCAGTGACGAATGGTAATGACGACGACGATGTTGCTGCCGCTGCTAGAATCAACATGTTGTTGGTCCTGATGGTGCTGTTGCTAAATTATGGTATTGTTGTTGTTGGTCATGACGCCCATGATGTTTATGATAATGACGATGATACTGGTGTTGTTGTTGTTGTTGTTGGTGATGATAATGACGGTGATGATTACGTTAATGGCGTTGATAATGTACCGAAGAAGTTATAAGTTCCTAAGTGATTTCAAGAGACAGTTTCGGAGCTGGGCTCATTTTAACGGATTCTCTCATTAAGATTTTATGCTTAAGCAACTGCGTCAAATGAGCATTGATGGGCAAATCGGGGAAAGAGAAAATGCAGCGATTCAGACGATAATCCATCTGCCCAGTCATCCACTCACACAGTCCATCCACCCATCCATCCATCAGCCGAGCTACCAACACACGAATATTTTAGACGGCACACTAAGCCGTTTCAATGAGCCAGCAGCCGAGGGAGAGAACGAGGGAGAGCCAGGTCTACTCCTGCTGCAGCTCCAGCGATCCTTATTTATGGCCTGCTTCTTATTACCGATGAGAAACCAGGCAATTTAGATGACGAACTGCGATTTTATACTCTGGCTGGAGCAGAGAAGATTAGCTCACTGCACCGACGGCGAAATGCTGGGCCAGGCCAAGTCGTCAGTGACCCGACAACACTCGTTAAGGCTCGCTTACGTCATGCCTACGCAAATTCATCGGTCAGCGTCTTTCTATGGCCCATTATCACAACGGTCAGCACCTTCCATGCTCCTTTATCATCAGGGTCAGCACCTTCCATGCTCCGTTATCATCAGGGTCAGAACCTTCCATGCTCCGTTATCATCAGGGTCAGAACCTTCCATGCTCCGTTATCATCAAGGTCAGAACCTTCCATGCTCCGTTATCATCTGGGTCAGAACCTTCCATGCTCCTTTATCATCTGGGTCAGAACCTTCCATGCTCCGTTATCATCAGGGTCAGCACCTTCCATGCTCCGTTATCATCTGGGTCAGAACCTTCCATGTTCCGTTATTATCTGGGTCAGAATGTTCCATGCTACGTTATCATCCGGGTCAGCACCTTCCATGCTCCATTATTATCAGGGTCAGCACCTTCCATGCTCCGTTATCATCAGGGTCAGCACCTTCCATGTCTCGTTATCATCTGGGTCACAACCTTCCATGCTCCATTATTATCAGGGTCAGCACCTTCCATGCTCCGTTATTATCAGGGTCAGCACCTTCCATGCTCCGTTATCATCAGGGTCAGAACCTTCCATGCTCCGTTATCATCAGGGTCAGCACCTTCCATGTCCCGTTATCATCTGGGTCACAACCTTCCATGCTCCATTATTATCAGGGTCAGCACCTTCCATGCTCCGTTATTATCAGGGTCAGCACCTTCCATGCTCCGTTATCATCTGGGTCACAACCTTCCATGCTCCTTTATCATCAGGGTCAGCACCTTCCATGCTCCGTTATCATCTGGGTCAGAACCTTCCATGCTCCTTTATTATCTGGGTCAGCACCTTCCATGCTCCGTTATCATCTGGATCAGAACCTTCCATGCTCCTTTATCATCAGGGTCAGCACCTTCCATGCTCCGTTATCATCTGGGTCAGAACCTTCCATGCTCCTTTATTATCTGGGTCAGAACCTTCCATGCTCCGTTATCATCTGGGTCAGAACCTTCCATGCTCCGTTATTATCTGGGTCAGAACCTTCCATGCTCCATTATTATCAGGGTCAGCACCTTCCATGCTCCGTTATCATCAGGGTCAGCACCTTCCATGTCCCGTTATCATCTGGGTCACAACCTTCCATGCTCCATTATTATCAGGGTCAGAACCTTCCATGCTCCGTTATCATCTGGGTCAGAACCTTCCATGCTCCGTTATCATCAGGGTCAGCACCTTCCAAAGGCTTCGTTATCATCAGGGTCAGCACCTTCCATGTTCCGTTATCATGAGAGTCACCACCTTCCATGCTCCGTTATCATCTGGGTCAGAACCTTCCATGCTCCGTTATTATCTGAGTCAGAACCTTCCATGTTCCTTTATCATCAGGTCAGAACCTTCCATGCTCCTTTATCATCTGGGCCAGAACCTTCCATGCTCCGTTATCATCTGGGTCAGCACCTTCCATGCTCCTTTATCATCTGGGTCAGAACCTTCCATGCTCCGTTATCATCTGGGTCAGAACCTTCCATGCTCCGTTATCATCTGGGTCAGCACCTTCCATGTTCCGTTATCATCTGGGTCAGCACCTTCCATGTTCTGTTATCATCATGATCCGCATCTTGCCATGCTCCGTTATCTGACCACGGTCAATGCCTTGACCTCATTCCCAATCTAATCAAGGTCAGCGGCGATCATTCCATCGACTCGACCAGAGAGCCTTCCATTCGCCTACGGTCGTAAACAAGGATTCTTTGTAGGAAGGGTTAATTTAAACTCCGATCCCATTAACGTCACAGCTAAACAGTGACCACCTGAAAATGACAGACTTTTTCTCGGAAGGATAAACATAAAGTAAACGCCATCTGAACCCATCAATGTCCCAGAAATACATAATCAATACAAAAAAATAGCAGTTTCGATGTCTACTAAACAGTGAGAGCTGCGCAACAGTTTTTTTCTGTCGATGTCAAAGGCCTTTAGTTTGATGCCATAAGATCTGCGTAGGCCTAGCCGCCTAAGTGTTGGAATTTGGGAGTTCAGTTTATAGCAGGTTTTTCGAAAGAACCCAGCTGCCTGATAAAAACCTCCGCATCTTTGAAAACGCCACATATGTTTTCTGTGCAAATTTCTGAAAACCTGTAATTAAACTGGAGAAAGCTCTACGCTCAATCAAATAGGCCCTGGGGGAAAATTTGCTACTCGGTGCGGTTTTCAATACATAACTTTCAAATGCGAACAGATATTCAAAATTCCTACAATTAAAATTCTATAGCTTGCCGTTCCTGAGAAACCAAAGATCATAGAACCATAGAACTTCTCCATCCCTTGTAGTTCCTGAGATACTCTGGGATGGGCAAATTTCCCTTCTGGTTGCGGAATACGTCGTCCAAATACAACTTAATTGCGGCATGTAGAAGGACGAAGCTCGACTGGAGACAGCGCATTGCTATATCACTTAGTATACGAAACTTCTCCTGCCAAGCCCCACTTTCTTTAATGGTCAGCTCACTTTTAAAAACCACGGCTATGGTCCTCGGTAAGTTAGTTTCCTGTTCAATTAGACGGGCGTAAGAACTGCAGCTCACGCTCTGACCGTAAATCTTCCTATTTGCTTCGACCGACTTTGATGCGGTCATTAGAGGCGAGACTGAAGTCTGCACGACAACCTTTTTGGCCCGGCGTCGACCGTCACCTTCGAGTCTGGGTCAAGAAACAATTTCTGACGTGTCAGCTAAATGCAAATTCGTTTTCCAGACATACTACCCGGAAGGAAAGCTTTTTCTGGAGCTGGAAAGACGTCGCTGTCGTATTTGTGCTTCAGTCGAAATATCGTAGAACCGCAGGACAAGACCATAACAAGCACTATAGCGCCTACGTAGGCCTAATTGAATCATGAGTCCTTCATCTCAACCGATGCTTCTGATATCGATTCAATACAACTATTACATTATTTTATTGTATGCAAGAAATTTATACTAAATTTGGGGAAATGTTCACAACCCATATTTGCAATTACTTTCTAAACAATCACATACGGACTGCATCGGTGTTTTGGGGTTGGCACTGGAGCAGTCGTTCGCAAAATACGAGAAGCAACATCAGCAACTCAAACAGAAAGAAAACATTCTGAGAAACGATGGTTGAATGGTTGACAAACAGCCGACCACACACACACACACACACACACACACACACACACACACACACACACACACACACACACACACACACACACACACACACACACACACATATATATATATATTGACCATATATGGCCTTGACCCTGCTCATTTTCAATGATCGATCAGATGAGATCCCTTTACCCCATGCTGCTCGTTTGAAGGGGTGCCATGCCATTTAAGGTCCCCCATGTACGGACCGTGCTAGCCCGAGATTTAAATCTCTGAATTTCTTAAATAAGCCACCATTGGGAGGTGAACCACGATCCGCACACTCTCATACAAAGGTGCATGGGAAGCTGTCTACACTCTAATGTAGCTAACTGGGCCAGTAGTAGGCCAGGTATAGTATCCTTCACTGCGAGGGAAGGGGCGTGCCACAATGGAGTGCTGAGCAGTGCTCTGACAATGAATCGTGACAACGATTCTGTAGAGCATCGTCCTACCTGAACCACAGCTACTGAGTTTCAAGGTTTTGACTACAATACGATGTGAAGTTTCTCCAGAGCTGGCGGCCCTCTATATCACCGTTTGTGATACTCCGATCTGATTCTGTGTAATATAGTACAACTCATTTTTATAGCAGCCCACATAAAGCTCTATTTTAAAAGATGCTCTCTGACCAAAAAAACTCAATGCAGACTAGCGAACATATACCTATTCACAAGTTATGCAGATAAAAATAAAGCAAGACAGATAAGCAGACAGAAAGAACTGAATTTCTTACACTAGTAAGAAAGTCCCATTCCTTCTGTATTATACATAAAACAATAAGACCATAATACTGAAAATGCATTAATTATATAAGTACTTATCGCTGTAATACTAGTTGTTACAATCAAATGCATATCTGCAAACAAACAGTACCTAATTAGAACCTCCTCAAAGAGTCATTTTATACACTCAAAAATTAACATTACTTTGATTTTTAGTATATTGATACTCTTGCTACCTTACCCACATAATTTATTATTCTTCCCATTTTCACATCTTCTAAAAATAGTCAAAGCAATAGCATAAATAAAATAGCCTCATAATGCAAGATTGTCATATAACTTCTACGTGCAGTCTGTATAAAAGGGTAAGTACAAAATGTTCATTTGTCCTCACAACCCATATTTTGAATTACTCCATTTAATAGATGTTGTTTTCAGAGGACCTTTGAACCTGGCCAAGTAGTGCTGCCACCTAGTTTCCAGCAACTGGGTTTATGTTTGGGATTCAGAGTTCAAATGAGTTTTATCCGTTGTTGGTGGTGGAGACTTCGTTGGCATCATTGGGAGGATGAGAATCTGGAGCATCCGTACCGGTCCTAGTTGCTTGGAGTTGAGCTAGCTTTGCACTATCCGTCTGTCGAGAAATCTGGCAAAGGACACAAGAATATATAAAACCCTCATTATGATGCTAAGTGAAATCATAGGATATGATTTCTAAGTTGCTTTATGTCGTTTTAATGTTATTTTATACCATTTTATGTGTCATGCTATGTTAATAATTAACATAAAGCTATTCTGCTGCACAGCGGGTGATGTCATAACATGTCAAGTTGTGCTAAGTTAGGTTAAATAGAATTTTATTTTGTTCTGTTACATGATTGTTGTCATGTAAAGTAATCACTTATATATTATGCACTATCTTTCAACAACAGTTGAATCAAAGGTTTGGTCCTGGGGTTCAAGGACCTTTAGCAGAGTGAAATTTTCCACTCTAACATTGCATTCCCACTTTTTTGCTTTGAACAGTATACCCAGGGCTTGGAAAGTTATCTTCATCAACACTTAAAAACTGATCTCCTTGGCCAAGACTGGGCTGGACACACACCTGCGGACCTTTGCTGAAGAAGTAGGTAAAGCTCACGTCCCTTATGAGTGGAATATATGGGAGGCACTCAGTTTCTTGACCCCTAAGTTATTAACAGATGAATACTAAGGAGCATGACATAGGACCAGAGAATCAGTCTTGTCCTTTACCTCTCAACTTATGCCAGTACAAAATTATACTGCTTGGTGACAGAGGCAGGGTCATCATATGGAATCCACTCAGCAGGCATGAACACGCAATGTTTTTGATTACAGATCCAATGTGCTAACTGAATACACCAGTATTGTAAAGAGGAGCTATATAAATTTATTTAATAAGAAGACAAGTGCTACAAACCTCCTCAGCCTGCTGCATAATTCGTTCCAATTCAGTCAGTTTTTCTTCATTGCATGATTGCTTCTTTTGTAATTGCTCAATGTTTCCCAAATTCGCTTTCTACAAGAAAAGCAGGATCCAACGTTTTTGCGAAAATAAGAGACATGTATTGACATCAGAACATCCTTACAATACACATCATTATAACAACTAATCGGCTATGACTAGGTCAGAGACCTAGATGACACTTTCAATTAAGCTTAAACATATGACCTCATCATAACACAACCTTGCTATAACATGGTAATGCAAATCTTCAAAATTTCTCAACGCCACGCAAAAGCCGCTTCAGGGAGACCAGCTTATTAACCTGCGCTATATCAAATCAAGTCCAGAATAGCCACCAGGTCAGAATCCGGGGAGGTTAAGCCGAGGAAACGGTGCTATGGTGGCATTCGGTACAGCATTACAATAAAGTTCTATCATATACAATATAATACCACATTTCTAGTGTGACACACTTAGAGAGATCAAAAGCAAAGTGCATCTTTACATCTTGACATTTATGTACTCTGTGTAGGCAGCCTGAACCAACCAAATGCTGAGAACATCAATGGATGCCTTGTCCATTAATAACCTGGTGATGTATTAGTATGATGATTTCAGATGACAATTGTTAGTCCGACCAATTAAAACACTGAATAAACTGGTTCTACTTCATCACAAATGCTTCAGAATGTTCAGCTTACTTTGATGCTATCCTGTTTGGCCTTCAGGATGTCGAGTTCACTCAGCGAATTCAATCCACTGGATTCGGTAACTGAATTCTGTGCCCTGATCTGAATCACAAGAAGCCAGATTTTAACTTTGTAAGTATCTGAAAGCATTGTTAGAAGATCAACACTTCACTGCAGCATTACATAATGTGCTTGTTATTACGAATTCATTCATTCATTCATTATGAGAACTTATATAGCGCCCCATCAAAAAACCTAACCAGAAGAGCTCCCAGCCCAGCCACGACTAAAGAAAAAAGAATGAGTGACTTATGTAAATACTAAAGCACATCAAATCATTGCACAAACATTACAGTCTTAAATTAAACTGAAAATCCAACAACATACCACATGTAAGTTTAAGCTTTCTCTTAAGTTGTTGATATAATCAAATCATTGTGCAAACATTACAGTCTTAAATTAAACTGAAAATCCAACAACTTACCACATGTAGGTTTAAGCTTTCTCTTAAGTTATTGATATAATATTCCAAGTTCTCTTTCGTTTTGTTCAAACTCTTTTCCTCTTCTACAACCATACTCTTTCGTGCTCTCTCCAGATCTAAGATGTTTTCTGTGACTCCCTGTTGCAAAATCAGCAAGTCAAACATTTACCCATAAGAAAAGAATGAACATAATCAGCTGACTAACCGCTACATATAGTTTCTTTTATTAATTTATATTTCTACAGCAATGTAAGCAATTAAATATATTTTCAAGCTCATGGAAAAGGAATGGTTTCTTTCCTCAATGTCAAGGAAACTCATTTTGTTACACACCTGAATAGAACTTCGCAGAATTGGGTCCTGAGTTTTGTGGGAAGTGCAAACACATTTACAGCAGGCAACAACAAGACATTTTAAATCTAATCTGAGGAAATCTACACTTCTATAGCACCTCTCTCCTAACACACAAGGTATCATTGGTTGCTCTGAAGTGAAATCACAAGCCAAGTCAATATCCAATATGTCGGATATTGACACGCTCCTACAGGTGGAAAATAATGACACCAGATACAGTAAAGCAGACTGAAGTAAACTGCAAATTTAATAGAAATAACACTTTAACGATGAGAGTGCACTAAAGTGACTGGGAAACCAATGCAGCTCATAGTTAAAGTGCTAAACCATGTTGCTTTCTCATTAAATCTACTACCACATACCGATGATTGAGGGCAAAATGATCATCCTAAGGTTTTATGCATCTTGGTTATCCAATTGTCCTCATCTTATAGGCCTAAACTTTGACAGGGTGCAGAAGAATCATAGACTGAATGGCAGGAGATAACTGTTTGCTTGCTCCTGTTGACTGTGTCATATATGAGTTAACTCACTTTGTACAGTTGGAATTAAACCTCAGATAAACAGATAGGTAAAAGGCAAATCACTCAACGATCTACAGGATGTCACACACAGCGTGCCATGGTAGTATGGAATTTTCCTTAAAGCAGTGCTCCATATATTTCACTCATAAACACATTCAATAAATCAAAGATAATTAAATTAAAATAAAATACATTGAAATCATGAAATGACTAACAAACTGGAGATCGGACTTGAGACTTGTGAGGGCATCAACGAGGTTGGCCTCTCGTTCGGCCAGCTCCTTCCTTGTATCAAACTACAACATAGAAATAACCTCAGTCTAAACGTAAGAACGTAATAAATATTTAATGCCTAATGGGAATTCTTGTCCCAGATTATTTAGCAGTCTGTTCTGGAGCTAGAGTCTGCTACAGCACCACCCAAGTAGCACGTGACTTGGAAAGGTTCTATAAGGTGCTAAATAAATACTCACATACATTAACACTTACACGTTGACTAACTGGTTGGTAGAAGGTTTGCCCTATAACATGGTATGTGATGGTTAAAACCAAACTGTGATGCTAACCCTTGAGCAAAATGATAAAGCACAGCAGTAAAGCAATACTGGGGTTACACAAAGAGAAGAGGAGTGAAATGTTTATTAAACGGCTGGATATTAATTTTCAATTTAATTGCTTATGCGCGAGGTCCTTTCCATCTTGTTTCGCTTAACCCCATGACTGATATTTCAAGTCGTTCCATCTCTCTCTGAATGATATCCATCTTTCCGCTCTGCATACTACGAACATTCCATGTTCCTATTTTCATCTTCTTTTTGCAGCTCAGGACGAGTCTTTGCTTTCCAGTACGATCCGCCACAGAACCTCCTTTCGGCTTTTGTCCTGTTAAGCGAAACAAGATGGAAAGGACAAGGTCATTTCAACTGGAATGGTTATAGGATAATAATGTCGGGTCAAAAAGAAAAAGGAAGAAGTGGGGTAGCAATTATGTGTGATAGAATAAGTGCAAATGCAATAATGGGTTATGATACAGTGAGTGACAGAATCTTGAGCGTAAGATTTCGAGGAAAGAAAGTTAACACAACAATCATACAGATATATGCACCAACATCAATGGCGACTGAAGAAGAGCATGAAAGCTTTTATAATGAATTACAAAGTATAATTGATAAAACCCATAAAGGAGATGTAGTAATGGTCATTGGTGACTTCAATGCAAAGGTGGGAAAATATAATGGAGGAGGGGGAGACACGATAGGAGGTCATGGGTTGGGAGAGCAAAACGATGCAGGAGAGAGATTAGTGGATTTTTGTGAAGGAAACAGCCTGAGAATAATGAATACATGGTTTGAACAGCCAAAAAGAAGGTTGTACACGTGGACTTCACCGGATGGTAAACACAGGAACCAGATTGATTACATACTGATAAATAAAAGATGGAAAAGCACGATAAGGGATGTGAGAACAAAACCAGGTGCGGACTGTGGAACTGATCATGAATTACTAGTGGCAACAGTGCAAATGAAATTTAAAAAACTAAAAACAGGAGAAAGATTGATCACATACGACTGCAAGGAAATATCACAGGAATACAGAGTAGAAATAAGGAATAGATTTGAAATATTGGAGAGGGATGATGCGGAAACAGAGGAGGTTGAGAACAATTTATGGGAAAAGACAAAGGAAGCGATCTTAGAAACTGCGGAGAAATATATTCCGAAGAAAAGAAAATCCAAAACAACTCCTTGGCTATCGAAAGAAGCTATCAACATAGCCATGGACAGAAGGGAAGCAAAAAGAGAAGGAGATAAAGATAAAGTAAGAAAACTGAATAGAGCATTCCAAAAACAAGCACGCATGGACAAAGAAAACATCTAAATGAATTATGCAAAGAAATGGAGGATGAGGGAAGAAAAGGAAGAACTAAAACAATGTTTTCAAAAGTAAGGGAAATAACGAGAAAAACACACCAAGAATGGGATCATTGAAAGCAAGTGATGGACACATAATTGCGGACGAAGAAGGAATGAAGAAAAGATGGAAAGAATACACAGAAGAGTTGTACAACGAAGATAAAAGAGTAAAGGTAGAAAAATGGATGAAACTGAGTATGAAATTGAACCGGAAGTCATGGAAGCAGAGGTAGAATGGGCTATCAAACAATTGAAAGATAATAAGGCACCGGGCCAAGACAGGATACCAATAGAAATGGTAAAAGGTGGGGATGGCGTGATGACAAAGACAATAACAAAAATTTGTAATAACATATGGAGAACTGGAAAATGGCCAGAAGATTGGAAAAGTTCAGTTTTTATACCTTTATTTAAAAAAGGAGATGCGAAAGAGTGTGAAAATTACAGGACAATAGCAATGATATCGCACATAAGCAAAATATTACTTAAAATATTACATAAAAGAATGGAGAGTACAATAGAGAGAGAGCTTCCTGATAGTCAAGCAGGATTTAGGAAATCTCGTGGAACACGTGATCATATTGCCAATATGAGGTGGATAATGGAGAGACAAAGGGAGTATGGACAGAAAGTATACATATGCTTCATCGATTATAGTAAAGCGTTTGACTGCATTAATCATGAATTGATGTGGAAAACCTTGGGAGAAATGGGAATACCGAAACACTTGGTACAACTTCTTAGGGGTCTGTACGAAGATCAGATAGCGGTGATAAGGACAGAATATGGAGATACTGACAGTTTTAGGATAAGGAAGGGAGTGCGGCAAGGATGCATTCTGTCTCCTGTCTTATTTAACATGTACGCTGAAAGGATAATGAGGCAGGCGGGAATGGATGAGGCTGAGGAAGGAATAAAGATAGCGGGAAGAATAATGAACAATCTGAGATACGCTGATGATACAACATTATTGGCGGGTAAAAAAAACGAGTTGGTAACACTGATAAGAAGGCTTAAGAGTGAAAGTGAGAAAGCAGGACTCTACTTCAATATAAAAAAGACAAAGATCATGACAACAGAGGAGGAGGACAGTTTTGAAGTAGACGGAGAAGAAATAGAAACGGTAACTAACTTCACGTTTTTGGGATCAGTAATAGAAAAAGAAGGAAAGTGTGATATGGAAATAAATCGTAGAGTGGCTATAGGAAAAGCTGCAATGAATGGTCTGGAAAAATATGGAAGGACAAACATGTGAGTATAGACACGAAAAAAGATTGGTGAAGGCTTTGATCATACCAACAGTAACATACGGCAGCGAGACATGGACAATGACCAAGAAAATGAGAAAAAGATTAACGCATGCGAAATGTGGATATGGAGGAAGATGCAGAGAATATCATGGAAAGAGAAAAGACCAATGATTGGGTGCGATGGAGTATTGGAATTGAGAAGGAAGAGACACTACAACAAACCGTGCTAAGAGCAAAGTTGAGGTTCTTTGGTCATGTCATGCGATCAGATGGACTGGAAAAGGAAATGATGTTAGCATATGGAGAGGGAAGGAGAAAACAAGGACGACCAAGGAAAAAGTGGATGGACGAGATACATGAAACAACTGGAATGAATTTGGCAGAACTGAGAGATGCGACGGCGGACAGAAGGAAATGGAGAGGCTTGATCATGAAGGTCGCTAAAGTTCCAAGAACTGACAGCACAAGGTGACAAGGTGATGCGCGAGGTTTCAGTTCAGATAGAAACATACACTGGTTTCTGCAGACATACCTGGCGTTTGAGTTCGAGGTATTCTGCTCGCTGGTAGCTCATCTCATCCACCAGGCGATTCGCTCGAGCGTACTGGGCCCGCGCAGCAGCTTCAAGGTCACTCATTCTCTTAGAGGATTTCTCACGCAAGGCTTCCATTTCCTTGGAAAACAGAAATCCAAATCACTGGAACTAAAGAAATTTTTAAATCACATTTGCCAGCTTTGTTGTAATACCACCTGTTTTGGATGATTATCCACTTGATTTCCAATGATGATTAAGTAAAAATTAGTGATATGGCCTCTGCTGACAAATTTTTTCTGTTTCACTCGGGCTGGGTTGACGTTTGAGCAAATTGAGAAGGGGACCCGATAGCGCATTGGATAACATCTGGCACAGAGAGCGAGAGGTACCGAGTTCGAGTCCCGTAGGGTGGACATGCTTTGTAGGCTGCTATTAGCGCCGTGTATTGCAGGCTGTCTGTTCTGTTAGTAGTTAAGATTTATGTCTTTTGTCATTTGTGTTCTTGTGAATTGTTTCAATTGCATAATTGTACACTGTAACCGGTTGCGGTTTGTCAACCGGATTGTTTGAATAAACGAAAATATTATTATTATTTATATATTCTTGAAGGATGCTACCACATATTAATTATATACCACATCAAATAATGTAAAATTCAGCAGGATGAAATCATTTCGAAATTGGAAATGGTTTAAATCTTGAAAGCTTCTGAGAATAAGTTTGTTCTCTCAAATTAGCTGCTACAGGCAATAAGAAATGTACAGTTTGCAGTTGCAACTCCCAGCATCTAGTTCACTTTATTGCATCGTCTGTATGAAAATAAAAGCAATGTTGGAGATTCTTACTGCAGCCAAAAGCTTCTGTTTATGTTCATGATCTTGCTTTGCTTGCAGCAGGATCATTCTCTGCTGCTCGATCTCTTTATCTCTTCGTGAAATTTCTTTTCCTACAAGAAAATAATAGAAGATTAGTCATTGTCCTGTGTTAATTCTCAAGAGATTAATTAACTTCTAATAAAATCTGCAACGTCAGGCTTGTTTATTTAGGGCAAAATGAGCCAATGTTAATTAATTCATTAATTCATTAATAAATTTATATAGCGCCCCTTCAAGAGGACTACTCAGAGGTGCTCCATCAGGAATCCACCAAATATTGCAATTAACATCACAGTACTTTGCCTTGATTTGAGTATTTGTTTGGAACATGGAGAGAGCAAGTTAGAGTTCTCATCTCAAGCCATCATTATGTAAAGAACTTCCACTAATTATCAAAGCACAGTTGCTAGGCACCATCAATTTACGCATATCGTATAAACACAATAGACAAAAACAACCATTCTGACCATTACCAATAACAGTTTTGATACTCACTGACCAGTCTTAGAATTGAACAGATGTTTTGGCTGACACACCAAGAGCAATCGACCAAATAATGAACATCCATTAGTGAATGACTCCATAGCTCAACAACTTGCAAAGGTGGATGAGAATCGAAACCAGTCACATCCGCATGCGTTTGCGTGAGTTAACATTTGGGCTTTTGAAGTACTGATAACGGAAGTAGTTATGAGATATAAAGAGATATCCTCCTAGAACTTAAATCTTAAGAATGAAAGCAAGACTTTGCATCACATAAAACAATGGTGCAGCGTAAATGGGGTGGGGTAGTATACAAAACGGGTAGTATACAAGTAGTCATACAAGACTGTATGACAGAATAAGATGCTCATAACAGGCTTTGGATGTCTGAAGTAGCAGTATAGAAGCAGTTTTCCACATAGAACATATGGTGAAGGCACAGTGTAATATGTAAATACAGGAGCAGTTGAAAACCATATGACATCCCATATGACATCAAATGGGGCATTTGTGACAGTTGGGATTTGCAAGTTTCAAGTAGTGATATAGCCTATAAGTCGTTTCACCAATTTTCCCAGATGCACTGAGAATCGACTGGGGCATTTGTAACCTTTACATTTGGGTGTATCACAATGGCGTAACCAGAGCTTCTCAAAATTACGCAGATTCCAACCTTTCTGAGGGGAGGGGTCTGGGAAGGGGGCTGTAAGGAACTTTTTTATTTGGGGGTTTGTAATGGTGCATTTTGGAGACTATCTTCTTGGTTAAAAGTAACAACATTTTACATCAGTTCTTTGGGAAATTATATAATTTCATAATTAAATTATATTATTTTGGGTTTTAAAATTGACTCGGCTGAAAAGTCCGAGCAACCAATATAGACTAAAAACAGACAGAATGAAAAATGAACTGCAATAAACTACAGCATTGAAAGTTTTTAATTTGTACAAGGTATAGGCATAGGCCTGCATGTAGAGTAGTTGTCAGTTTTCTATGCACCGTCAGACTGTTACAGTTATAAAAAAAATTTAAACTAAAAGACTAACTGTGAGAAATTCTTGGACTTTTGCTAGTGTCAGTGCTTTGTCACTGTGTGCTATAGGCCAAATAGCCTATATACTTGCAAATGATGATTTAATGGATGTGAAAACTTTGCTGGCAGTTGCGTAGGCCTACATATTGCCAACCACTGGTATTGTGCACGTGTCACATATTGCTAGACTGAGACTATGACTTTTTCAGTGTAGGCTACATATCTTGCGAGGCGAAAAACTTCCTCATTCATGCCTGAACACCCTTGCAATCCTATTACTATTTACCAAGACCAAAAAACCAGACAAAGATAATTAATTATACGAGACGAAGATACAACCAATTTGCCTCTAGTCTATGGTTCGGAATGTTGGCCAATGCGAAAGCAAGACAAGAAAAGAATTATTACAGCAGAAATTAGTTTACTGCGGAAGATCACAGGGATTTCAAGACTTCAGAAAATAAGAAACGCTGGCATTAGACAGCATTATGGATCGAAACAACTCTGCTAGACAAAGTCGTTCAACGAAGACTCCGATGGCAGCTGACCGAATACCACACACTGCACTAGGCCCGACATGCAAGATTCAAAGGAAAAAGACACTAAGGCAGAGCCTGACAATGCTGGATAAACAATATAAATGAGGATGAAACATCACTTTGACTGACACTAAGGGAAACAATGGACTTGACAAATGACAGAGGAAAATGAGATAATTTATTCGTAACCATCGCCGCCAAATGGCTGGCGTCAGAAACTGATGATCATGATGATGATGATGATGATGATGGTGGTGATGATGATGATGATGATGATCCAATGCAGATACATGGCGATAGGCTTCTGACAATTTCAATATGATTTACAAACATAATTATCAAACAATAAAACAGCAAAATTACAACCAAATCTGAGATAGGTAAACGTATTTCACACATTGAACCTCCCTTCCTCCCTTTCCTCCGTTCGCTTCTCTTCCTCCCTACCCTCCATTTCGCTCTCTTCCTCCCTTTCCTCCATTTCGCTCTCTTCCTCCTTACCCTCCATTTCGCTCTCTTCCTCCCTTTCCTCCATTTCACTCTCTTCCTCCCTTTCCTCCATTTCACTCTCTTCCTCCCTTTCCTCCATTTCACTCTCTTCCTCCCTTTCCTCCTTTTCGCTCTCTTCCTCCCTTTTCTCCATTTCGCTCTCTTCCTCCTTACCCTCCATTTCGCTCTCTTCCTCCCTTTCCTCCATTTCGCTCTCTTCCTCCCTTACCCTCCATTTCGCTCTCTTCCTCCCTTTCCTCCATTTCACTCTCTTCCTCCCTTTCCTCCATTTCACTCTCTTCCTCCCTTTCCTCCATTTCACTCTCTTCCTCCCTTTCCTCCTTTTCGCTCTCTTCCTCCCTTTCCTCCATTTCGCTCTCTTCCTCCTTACCCTCCATTTCACTCTCTTCCTCCCTTTCCTCCATTTCGCTCTCTTCCTCCCTTTCCTCCATTTCACTCTCTTCCTCCTTACCCTCCATTTCGCTCTCTTCCTCCCTTTCCTCCATTTCACTCTCTTCCTCCCTTTCCTCCATTTCACTCTCTTCCTCCCTTTCCTCCATTTCGCTCTCTTCCTCCCTTTCCTCCATATCGCTCTCTTCCTCCCTTTCCTCCATTTCGCTCTCTTCCTCCTTACCCTCCATTTCACTCTCTTCCTCCCTTTCCTCCATTTCACTCTCTTCCTCCCTTTCCTCCATATCGCTCTCTTCCTCCCTTTCCTCCATTTCGCTCTCTTCCTCCTTACCCTCCATTTCACTCTCTTCCTCCCTTTCCTCCATTTCGCTCTCTTCCTCCCTTTCCTCCATTTCGCTCTCTTCCTCCTTACCCTCCATTTCGCTCTCTTCCTCCCTTTCCTCCATTTCACTCTCTTCCTCCCTTTCCTCCATTTCACTCTCTTCCTCCCTTTCCTCCATTTCGCTCTCTTCCTCCCTTTCCTCCATATTCGCTCTCTTCCTCCCTTTCCTCCATTTCACTCTCTTCCTCCCTACCCTCCATGTCGCTCTTTTCCTCCCTTTCCTCCCTTTCGCTCTCTCCCTCCCTACCCTCCATTTCGCTCTCTTACTCCCTTTCCTCCATTTCGCTCTCTTCTTCCCTTTCCTCCATTTCGTTCTCTTCCTCCCTTTCCTCCATTTCGCTCTCTTCCTCCCTTTCCTCCATTTCGCTCTCTTCCTCCCTTTCCTCCATTTCGCTCTCTTCTTCCCTACCCTCCATTTCGCTCTCTTCCTCCCTTTCCTCCATTTCGCTCTCTTCCTCCCTTTCCTCCATTTCGCTCTCTTCCTCCGCACCCTCCATTTCGCTCTCTTCCTCCCTTTCCTCCATTTCGCTCTCTTCCTCCCTTTCCTCCATTTCGCTCTCATCCTCCTTACCCTCCATTTCACTCTCTTCCTCCCTTTCGCTCTCTTCATCCCTTTCCTCCACATCGCTCTCTTCCTCCCTTTCCTCCATTTCGCTATCTTCTTCCCTTTCCTCCATTTCGCTCTCTTCTTCCCTACCCTCCATTTCGCTCTCTTCCTCCCTTTCCTCCATTTCGCTCTTTTCCTCCTTTTCCTCTATTTCGCTATCTTCTTCCCTACCTCCATTTCGCTCTCTTCCTCCCTTTCGCTCTCTTCCTCCCCTTTACTCCATTTCGGTCTTTTCCTCCTTACCCTCCATTTTGCTCTCTTCCTCCCTTTCCTCCATTTCGCTCTCTTCCTCCCTTTCCTCCATTTCGCTCTCTTCCTCCCTTTCCTCCATTTCGCTCTCTTCCTCCCTTTCCTCCATTTCGCTCTCTTCCTCCCTTTCCTCCATTTCGCTCTCTTCCTCCCTTTCCTCCATTTCGCTCTCTTCCTCCTTACCCTCCATTTCGCTCTCTTCCTCCCTTTCCTCCATTTCACTCTCTTCCTCCCTTTCCTCCATTTCGCTCTCTTCCTCACTTTACTCCATTTCGCTCTCTTCCTCCCTTTCCTCCTTTTCGCTCTCTTCCTCCTTACCCTCCATTTCGCTCTCTTCCTCCCTTTCCTCCATTTTGCTCTCTTCTTCCCTTTCCTTCATTTCGCTCTCTTCCTCCCTACCCTCCATTTCGCTCTCTTCCTCCATTTCACTCTCTACCTCCCTTTCCTCCATTTCGTTCTCTTCTTCCCTTTCCTCCATTTCGCTCTCTTCCTCTCTTTCCTCCATTTCGCTCTCTTCCTCCCTACCCTCCATTTGGCTCTCTTCCTCCCTTTTCTCCATTTCGCTCTCTTCCTCCCTACCTTCCATTTCGCTCTCTCCCTCTGTACCCTCCATTTCGCTCTCTTCCTCCCTACCCTCCATTTCGCTCTCTTCATCCCTCCCCTTTATTTCGCTCTCTTCCTTCCTTTCCTCCATTTCGCTCTCTTCCTCCCTACTCGCCATTTCGCTATTTTCCTTCCTACCCTACTTTTCGCTCTCTTACTCCCTTTCCTCCATTCGATCTCTGCCTCCCTACCCTCCATTTCATTTCGCTCTTTTCCTGCCTTTCCTCCATTTCACTCTCTACCTCCCTTTCCTCCATTTCATTCTCTTCTTCCCTTTCCTCCATTTCGCTCTCTTCCTCCCTTTTCTCCATTTCGCTCTCTTCCTCCCTACCTTCCATTTCGCTCTCTCCCTCTGTACCCTCCATTTCGCTCTCTTCCTCCCTACCCTCCATTTCGCTCTCTTCCTCCCTACCCTTTATTGCGTTCTCTTCCTTCCTTTCCTCCATTTCGCTCTCTTCCTCCCTGCTCGCCATTTCGCTATTTTCCTTCCTACCCTAATTTTCGCTCTCTTACTCCCTTTCCTCCATTCGATCTCTGCCTCCCTACCCTCCATTTCGCTCTCTTCCTCCCTTTCCTCCAGTCGCTCTCTGCAATTCCGACCTCAGATAGCTGCTGCTCGACGATTGTTGCAATAGTTTTCCCAGTGGCGTCACGAGTTGGCAAGAAAGCTGTAAATTATTGTTCTTTTACCACATTCTGAGAAAATGGGTTGTTACCGCCATCAACTTTGATAAGCAGACCGATATCTGTTCTGTGCTACTGATGTCTGCGCTCATATCAAGCAATAGAGTGTAGAATTAACTTGGCCCCACGACTTTCTGTGACAATAATGTCTCGAGTTTACTGACCACACAGGTGGATCAGCTCATTTTGAATCAACAAACTTATGTACTGGGCATTGATTGGAACAAATGGCATTAGCCTACGGTGATTTAAACTACTGTCGGTTTGTGATCGAAATTTCAGAAGTGCCACGAAATTTCCAGAGTCATGAGTTAGTATCCGTGAAGGAAAATGTTTGCCGACCTCACAATAACAAAGTCTGCACAATAGAAATTAACGAATAAGAGTACTCTAGAATGTCAGTAAGTAATCTAAACAGTTTGTTGTTTCTGAGAGCTGCTAAAATCTTTATGCAGTTGCGTAATTGCCTAATGCTAGTTACGCGTCTGGTGCATTAGCAGACTTAAAACAATGAACATGAGTCAGAGATAGAAGAGATGAAACACAGACAATGAAAACCATTTCCACCTCTTTAATTTAAAAGAGTTGGCAGCTGACACTATGTGCATAAGTCATTAGATAAGATAACACAAGGTATGAAAAAGCAGCTTACCTAAGTTTTTGATTCTGTCTTCGAGTGATAAAAATCCAGCTTCGTTGATGTGCCTTCTCTCTGCCTCCTGCTGTGAAGAACGAAAAAGCATGTGTCAGTAAAGATTAACATCTGGAAATTAATACAATACATCACCTAGCTGTTGGGTTTTCAACAGTTACCCAGGCTGTCATTCCTTTCAGATGTATAACCTGAATAATAATAATAATAATATTAATAATAATAATAATAATAATAATAATAATAATAATAATAATAATAATAATAATAATAATAATAATAATAATAATATCTGTCTAAAGAAAATGGAATCACAGTGAGGTACAATATCAATCGATGCATCAAAAACCTGTTAAAAATGATTATAATGTTCAGAGTCTGAAGTAAATAGCCAATGAAACAAAACATTATGTAGCCTAACAAAAAAGGAAGTCAAAAACAAATAACAAGTAATCTAACCTACTGATAATTCCATAATTCATTTCCTTCCTATCTGGCCTTCCAACATCGACACTACAATCTCCAACATCTGTTCTGCACGCTGCTGCTCGCCTAATAAAAGGTCATAGCCCCAGAGACCACATCACACAACCTCTTCAACAACTACACCGGCTTCCTATTCGTGCCGGTATAGCTTTCAAAATCTCCCTCTTCATGTATCATATCCATTCTGGAATCTCCCCCTCATATATGACATCCATCATGGTCGTGCCATGCTCTGCTTCAAATCCTAGAGGACTCAGATCGGCCATGCGAGGAGACTTAACCGTTCTTCGCACCAAGAGAAAATTTGGAAATCGTGCTTTTGCTGTGTGAGAACCCAGAGAATGAAACAGTCTCCCAGCTACAATCCGTCAATGTTCATCTGCTACTCAGTTTAAATCAAAATTAAAACTCATCTATTCTCATTACACTATGGCTAAGAACACAGCGCAACACGCTCTCGTGCAAGACTTGTCTTGTTAAAGCACGCTAATAATTTCTAATTGTATTGTTTCCAATTGTATTGTATTGTATAATCTATTCGTAGGCCATCTGAAGCGCCATTATAACAATGCACAGGCATCAAGTAAGTAAGTAAGTAAGTGTATTCTTTAATATAACCAGCTGCCAAACAGCACTCTGGTGAACAAGCATGAGCAATATAAATTCACACAAACATCAAAATCAAATCCATGACTGGTAGTTGCTTCAAAGTTAAATCAACAGAAGTCATCACAGAAGTTCATCATAGTCCAACTTAAAAGTACTATAATGTAAAGTAATCCAATATAATACTAGAGAATGTAATTTCATGTAACAATGCATAATGTGATTGCAACTTCAGGAAATCATCCACTACTTGGCATTTGTATCAGAGTCTGGGAAAGCAAAATGGCTAGATGAGATTATGATGATGCAAGACCATTAGAAAAATCTTATTACAAGTTTAAAAACAGAAAACTGTTTAAAACTGAAAGTGCAAAAACATATTAGAAAGGTGTTGGTGTTACCACTCTGGTATACTTGAGACAAGTACAAGCATAGAATGTTACTGGGTACATTATGGAAATGCATAGCTAATGCTAGTGGCAGTTACATGCAACTGTTTATAATTGGTCAAGTGCAATTCTAAAAAAGTTGAAGAATGGAAGTTAAAATGATAAAATGAAACAGTGAACGGAATCATAAGATTCTGATGTCTGTCACAGACACAGGTGCAAATAACATGATTAGTGCAAAGTTACTAAGTGTCTAAATCTTCAGATGGTTCTCCTCTGTGTTCTGTTTCATAGTTTGGAACCGGCAAATTTATTCAATCTTGTTCCATGCTCAGGTGTGTTGCTTTAGCCCCATCTATTGCTATTGCCTACAACTAGATATGTGTCATCCATTCAGTGGCGTAACAAAAGGGGGCAGCCGCCCCCGGGCGCAGCACCAGAGGGGCGCAAAATTAGCTTTCAGTTGTACACAACACTATGACAAGAACGATGAAAAGCCAACAAGAAAATTTAAAGGGGTGCAGTCATCAACCCTTGCCCCTGGGCGCTGAAACCCTTCGTTACGCCACTGCATCCACTTCTGGAGCATGATAATGACTCGCGGATTAAATTCTCACTGACATTTCATATGATCATTCTCACACTTCTGACAAGGAATCTCGAGGTAAATTCATGTCTGACCTCAAGACATTGCCAAAGATCACCTAACATCTATTCATTTTTGCAAACCAAACGTTGGCATTACTTTTAGTGCAGCTTCATGTAGAATATCTTGTAATATCTCTTGTTCAGGGTCAAGGTATTTGTTTCGGCAGCTTCCTCTGATATGGTGACCAAAACATCTCTCCATATCAAGTACCTTCTTATAACAAGGTTGTGTTGTATAGCTTCGCTATGTTTAGAATCCATGTTTTCATTCCTGTCACATCAGAAGTCACACCATCATAATGCTTCCGTAAGAAGTTTCAATGTAATACAACATGCATAGCATCACATTTAACATTTCTCAGTTGTTAGACAAACCATTAAATATATCAAACATAGTGCGTGACTTTAGTGTACAGTTATCAAATCATACCAAATAGAATCATTTATTGGAACATTTTTACATTAGGTTAAAATATACAGTTAAAACTGCAGGTATTGCTTCGACATTGAGATGAATGTATGCTAGCTTAACTAATCCCCTCGTCATATTCTAATCAGCAAGATAATTACTTGACTACCATGAGCAGAATATGTTACAAATGAAAATGACAAATTGCAAACACTTGCTTATTGATGTATTTTAACTCTTAATAAACAGGCCATTAGTGTATAGGGATAGCAATTGCTATCTTCAGCCAGTTTTACACAAAGTTAAGCTATTCAGATTAATGATGCTAACAGGTGTTTTTGTTGTATGGTGTTTTTCCATAATTTAGGTCCCTTAGTATCTCAATGTTGTTCTGCTGTGCAGCCTGTGCTCCATACTATGGTAACTATCTTTGTTCAGGTGTTGTAGTGATGAATTTGGAATTTTGCCTAAAAAAGTTATTAAGTGCAGGTGGAAAGTTGCTGTTTTCTACTATAACATCTGTAAATAAGTACTACAACTTGGATATAGTATTTTATCTCAAGGAATCAAAGAATCTTCCTTAAAGAATGTGTTTCATGCAGATAATTAACTAGATTTATAATTTGCAGTCTTCTTCTTTGTTAGTGAAATTATCACAAAAGTATCATCCCAGACAAATACAGCAATCATTAAACTACTCATTTCAAGCCAATTTCTAGGAAATACCCTGTTGCCTTCAACTCCCAAGCAAATTTTTCTGTGTGCAACTACTTCAAAGGTAGAGAGGGAATGATTTTCCATCAGAAATCTACCTTTAGAGACTGTATTTCCACACGACTTTGCTCTAATTGGCATGTCTGATCTTGAACGTTAGCAGTAACCTGACCTAGTTCATAGGTCATCTCTTGTACAGCCTGGAACCAGGTTACAAGTGTCTATGGAGAAAACTTTACCATGACTACATGGTGGCCAGTTTCTATGTGAAATTTTGCAGACACAGAGAATTTTAATCTTCAATTTTAACTATTATGTTTCAGCCTTAATTTTTTACTACTGTTTTCTAATACATAATAATCACTTCAATCAAGATGTTTAAATGATCTCAACATGAACAAAAACAACTAACCTCAACAACACTGGAGTGAAAGGCTAATCAAAGAGAGTGGCTGGTTCTCTTTGATAAACCAACGTCAAACTGCTTTAAATTCTGCAACTTGGTGGGATTCCAAAGTTTCGTCATATATCTACCCTACCTACATGCAGGGTTAGCTGCATTGGTTGCCTAAGCAAAGATGCACTGAGTCTACGAGCCTTATTCTGATCCGTAACTGCCTAATGCACTCTATCTCCGCTTACAGAGCCATGCATTTCAGTGTCATCAGTACCTAGCCACAGATCTCTTGACTCTACAATATAGGTACTCCTACGCTGCAAAATGGAAGCTTTGCTGTGGTTTGCCTCTCATTATGGAACAGGTTTTCTTGTAAACAATGACATGAGCGTCTTCCCCTTTCTCTGCCTCTACATGTATGTCGACTGTGGTTGAGAACATTCAATTTGATCATGACGTTGTATTGCCAGGTCGGTGAGGTTTTTTGAAGAAGTACAATATAAACGTGCAATTAAAAATGATTGATTTTCTATCTATTTAGTTACATTCAAACCATGAGAGCTCAGAGCTGCAAGACTTTTTCTAACCAAACAGTTTTCAAAGCCAAACACTTCAATTAGTTTTGAGACAGCATTACCTAATAGTATGTTATTAACCTTCTTAAATAATCTGATTACAAGCATCAAAAAGGATTAAAGCCCCAGCATTACACACAAACTTTCACTATGCTCAAAGACTTTGTCTGAGAAGAAGCAGAACATGTTTCCAAAGGCTAAACCAAACCTATGACAACATTATATCAGGATTCACATTATGCTAATTGCATGTTATATGAAGATCTTAGTTCATGTTGAACTCAGAACATGCCTTACCTCAAAAGGTGACATTGCAAAATTTCCAACCTTTTTGCAGCTGTTCATGCATCAGTTGCCTTCTTTTGAACAATTGCTTAATTCTTAGGCTAGCATGGAATGCCTTCAAGAAAAGGTGCTATATAAATGTCTAGTTTAACACATACATAAACATTGAATCTAGTACGATAGCCAAATAATACTCGTGAATAACGAAAATGAAGAATTAATGTGTCTGCAGGCAAAACTACAAATAAAAGCAATTAAGAGGTCATGCGATTGGTTGGACCTGCTTCAGTTCTTCCACTTTGAGGTTAAGACGCCTCACATCCGTCTCCAGTTCTTCCCTCTTTCTCAGAAGTTCGTCTCGTTCCTGTATGATTATTATCCACTTTCATCAACATCACATGTACCGTACTCAACATCGACTCTGAGTATGAATGGAGCATATTCCAATATCAGGCAAGGGCAGAGGCTTTTGAACTTTCTGTTCACAATGTGACTAACCAAGGCTGAATTTATACTCCAAAATAATATTATCATATTAAAAATGTAATTTTACAAATTAATGGGTATGGACTGTTGGGTAGACACCACAACCTGCCTTTTGGTAGACACCACAACCTGCTTTTGAGTAGACACCACAACCTGCTTTGGGTCACAACCCACAATAGGGAAACAATGAATTATGGAACACATAGAAGATTCCATAAGTCACTATGTGGTACATTTGAAGTAGACTCAGCAGAAAAATCCCTAATAAACTTTGCAAAAAGTACCTAAAACAATTTTCGTTCTGAGGTTTATTGGAACACTGGAAGCACTAGTGCTTAGCACCTAAGACCGACAATGTGTTAGCACTAAATGTAGAAAAGTAAGAAATATTCATCAAAGTTCTGTAAAAAATAGTGTCACCTTGTCACCTTGTGCTGTCAGTTCTTGGAACTTTAGCGACCTTCATGATCAAGCCTCTCCATTTCCTTCTGTCCGCCGTCGCATCTCTCAGTTCTGCCAAATTCATTCCAGTTGTTTCATGTATCTCGTCCATCCACTTTTTCCTTGGTCGTCCTTGTTTTCTCCTTCCCTCTCCATATGCTAACATCATTTCCTTTTCCAGTCCATCTGATCGCATGACATGACCAAAGAACCTCAACTTTGCTCTTAGCACGGTTTGTTGTAGTGTCTCTTCCTTCTCAATTCCAATACTCCATCGCACCCAATCATTGGTCTTTTTCTCTTTCCATGATATTCTCTGCATCTTCCTCCATATCCACATTTCGCATGCGTTAATCTTTTTTCTCATTTTCTTGGTCATTGTCCATGTCTCGCTGCCGTATGTTACTGTTGGTATGATCAAAGCCTTCACCAATCTTTTTTTCGTGTCTATACTCACATGTTTGTCCTTCCATATTTTTTCCAGACCATTCATTGCAGCTTTTCCTATAGCCACTCTACGATTTATTTCCATATCACACTTTCCTTCTTTTTCTATTACTGATCCCAAAAACGTGAAGTTAGTTACCGTTTCTATTTCTTCTCCGTCTACTTCAAAACTGTCCTCCTCCTCTGTTGTCATGATCTTTGTCTTTTTTATATTGAAGTAGAGTCCTGCTTTCTCACTTTCACTCTTAAGCCTTCTTATCAGTGTTACCAACTCGTTTTTTTTACCCGCCAATAATGTTGTATCATCAGCGTATCTCAGATTGTTCATTATTCTTCCCGCTATCTTTATTCCTTCCTCAGCCTCATCCATTCCCGCCTGCCTCATTATCCTTTCAGCGTACATGTTAAATAAGACAGGAGACAGAATGCATCCTTGCCGCACTCCCTTCCTTATCCTAAAACTGTCAGTATCTCCATATTCTGTCCTTATCACCGCTATCTGATCTTCGTACAGACCCCTAAGAAGTTGTACCAAGTGTTTCGGTATTCCCATTTCTCCCAAGGTTTTCCACATCAATTCATGATTAATGCAGTCAAACGCTTTACTATAATCGATGAAGCATATGTATACTTTCTGTCCATACTCCCTTTGTCTCTCCATTATCCACCTCATATTGGCAAAAAAAAATAGTGTAGATTTCCACAAAGTAGAAAAGAAGCTGAAAATAAAGACCTCAAAGGAAAGCAAACTGAAAACAGCGTAGAAAACCTTGGTAGAAAGAGAAAAAAGTTCTTTAAATCATGATCAAACTCCCTCATTGCAGCAACCAAGCCTTGCCTTTGCTCCATTTCTTATTTATGTCAGTGAGTTTGCCTGGGAAATAAAAGACTGAAAGATCACCATACGATGAAACCTCCTTAAATGGCCATCTTTGCAAACCAAGTCAATTACCACAGCATAATAAGGGAGTCCTATAACTAATCTAATCTGGGAACTTCTATAGCACCATTGTAATGAAGCTCAAGGGATCGTCCATTAATTATGTCAACACAATAGGGGGGAGGGGGTTTGGAAAAGTTTGACAGTTGTTGACGGGGGGGGGTTCAGTACAATTTGATGTCAACAAATTTTTTCAAATGAATCAACACAAACCCTTCAAAATGGTAGCGAAAACATTAAGTAATGCTAAAAATGTATAAAGTACTTCATGTTTAATACTACTAAAAGCTGGTAATAAACTAAACTCATATATTTTGAAATTCGAGATTGTATTTTTTATTGTAAAAAAATTTAAAAAAATGATTTTATATGTATTGAGCCATTGTGTTTCTGTTTGTAGGGGGAGGTTCTGGGATTGTTGACAAAATTTTTTAGGGGTCCGTCAATGTTTGACAGTTGTTGACAAGGGGAGGGGGTCAAAAACTGCCTAAAATTTGTTGACATAATTAATGGACGACCCCAAGCCATCACTCAATGGTCACTGCAAAATCAGTTTATTATGATGATGACTTAAATTTGAGATCGGAGTTTCCAACTCGGAATTCGTGTAGCAACTTATGTGAAGGCTCCAGTGTAGATGCATTCATATATGAAAACACAAATGTGACTGAATTAAGAAATTTTGGTTTCTCTAACCTCTGTGAGTCCTTTGACGCATTCTTCCGTGTCACGAAGGTGGTTACTGACTTCCATCAGCTCCGACTGACCGCCTGGAAAGAAGGCATTCACAGATCTTTATGAATTGATTGTTTGATTGATTCATTGTGGGATTCACTGATTGGTTGATTAACTGTGTCAGTGGTTGATTGAATTGGTTCAGTGGTTGATTGATTGAATTGGTTCAGTGGTTGATTGATTGAATTGGTTCAGTGGTTGATTGATTGAATTGGTTCAGTGGTTGATTGATTGAATTGGTTCAGCTGTTGATTGACTGTCTGATTTAGTGATTGATTAACTGATTGATTGATTGATCCATTGATGAACTACTTGTTCAGATCGGTTTACTTACTGACTCTGTAATGCGCTGCTGGTCACTGTAGGAGTAAATAGCACAATGGAAATGCATTGTTACAGCTTGCATCCTATCTTAGAGATATTAAGGCGCAATTTCCCAATATTAATTCTTACTTCATTCCAAATGTTTATTCTATGAACTAAATTAGTCAACTGAATTCGAAGTGCAGATGATTGCTAGCCATGGAAAAGTGCAAAGACCAGAGTAAAACAATTTTAAGATAAATATAAATCAGAGTGTATTACAGACAGCATGTTAACTTACCTTGCTTACCTTAACTTGCCACAGAACAGTGCATAGGCTATTACATTTTCTCTTATCATATTGTACTGTATTGCATTGTCAAAAAACATGGTTCAGCCTTCTATGCCTTATAGGTTTAAGCTGCATTGAATATCTAATTATAGTAATTCTCACCTTCAATCTGAAATTTTAATTTATCGTCAAATTACTACAGCCCCTGCTATTATCTCCCAAAGATTACATATTCATAGATGCAACTACTTTACCTAAACTTGCCTTAACTTAACCTATTTTAGCTTACCAAACCTTACCTGACCTTACCATAACATTTCATGGTTGAGTGAATCTCTGACCTTCGATTTGCGATCGCAGTCCATGAAGTTCTCCATTAAGGATTGAATGTTGTTGTTTAGCATCATCAAATGCCTCTTCGATTTTCGTCAACTCTTTGTTCAGCTTCATGAGCTTCTGTCGTTGGTCTTGGACAGCCCCCTGCGTCTCTTCGTGAACTCTGCAAATTCACACAATACAAAACGTTCACTTATCTTCCACATTTGTATGGTGCAGTTATATCTTTGCTACCCTATCTCATCTCACAGTGGTTGCTGCCTCCTTCGCTATGGTATGGCAACCTGGCTGTCACTTTTGCAGTACCAGGTATTTTGCATGACCAGCCTAATGACATGGAATGGGCTTCCCTGGAGATCCGTCTCCTCCCCAGGGTCTCCTCCTCTTCGTCTTATAAAACATACTCAATTATTGTTTTGTCGCTTAGTATTTAACTGCTTATCAAAATAAGTAGTCCAAGTAGCAAGACCCTTGTCTGTTTTTAAGCTACCTGTTGTATCCCACCTATGTTTATGTGGAACCAATGTGTGTACTGGCATGTAAATCTCTCTGAAGCAATAAATTAATCAGCATTTGAACTTATTTCAATTTATTAATTTCTACAATTCTTGTGATAATAATGAAAATTGCTAACTTCTTCAGATCTGTAACATGAGTGCTGAGTTTCTTTTCCTCTTCTTCGAGCGATTCCTTTTGCCATTTCAAGCGGGCCACTCCATGTTCAAGGTTTCTCTTATCAGTTTCAAAGGTCTCATATTCCTTCTTTTCTCTGTCCATCAGTTGCCGCAGTCTCTCCACTTCAGACGTCCTCTTCTGGTTTTCCAACTTCAGTCTCTCCGACTCTTTGGATAGCTAAACCCAGCAAACAATATAAACCAGTCATTCTCCTATAAATTGTTTATACACACAGTTCCAACATCCACTTTTAGTTTTATGACCTCAACCTCTCCAACTCTTTCAGTAGCCAAACCCACCAACAATATAAACTGCATAAACCAATTATTCTTCTATAAAATGTTATATATAAAAATGGCAAACCATTGTATTCTACAAAAATATGATGTACTGTCTACTCACAGAACTGTAACCATTGTGCTTGCATAAGCACAATAAGCAGGCACATGTAATTATCATTGTCACAGTAAAGCTACATTGGACCATACTGTTCACTACTATTAGCATATGGCAGTAACTGTTTACTTCGTTTATGTGAGTAACCAGCATTCTAGTAATGTTTAATCACATAAACACTGGCTACTGTGCTTACATGTGCAAAAACAGACGACTGTCCATTCAAATGCAAAGAAATTAGTAACCCACACACTTTCATAAACACAATAAGCCATTTATTTTCATAAACAGACAGCCTTTTAAAAGGTTCTTCCCTTTAGTAATTAAGACTGCAACTTAGCAAGCTAAACAGCTAAATTTGAATTACCATATGGTATCATAAATAATCTGGAAAACCTGTATGCTCATGAAGGAATAAGGATATTTATTTGCTATTTGCAGGAAATAAAATTACATGCAAATTCATAAAAGCTGATATGATGCTAATTGTCGAAGGCTAATCATATGCTACAAGTACTTGCAATGAAGCTTATCGCCAGTGCTTTTTTTCAGCCGGAGCGGTCCGGAACGGCGTTCCGGTACCTTTTTTCAGCCATTAAAATATAATTTAGTTAATTTAAATTTGTAATAAAAAATTATATAAAATTATACAGATACTTTAATTTAATGTAAGTGCTTTCAGTGTTTATTGATACAGATATTTATTAAACAGAAATATTAGCATAAAATATGCCCCTATGATTGTTCTGAATTTGTTGAGTTCCGGAACCTTATTTTCTAGGAAAAAAGCACTGCTTATCGCCATGGTGAAAGAAAAAGATAACATATACCTGTTTGCTCATCAATAGAAATCTTTTATTACTAATAATAACTCCTCTACATAAACTACTCAAAACTGTAATCTTCTGAGGCGGGATTCATGAGATATGACTAACTCCTATTCATGGCTTAAATCTGGCCTATGCGGGAGTAGCGGTTAATTCGCTATTCATGAGACAGGCGCAACGCTCTACTCTGCGAATAAGGCTATTCCGACTCTGAAGTAGGAGTAAGTCCTCTATTCTCAGCTTAAAGGCGATTAACAAAATGGCGGCCGTCGTTTTTCGTTGCATTCGACGACGTTTTAGACACCAATAAGTGTTTAAGAGAATCTGTAATTAACTCGTTTCGTTCGCCAACGGCGACCTTTAAATTGCCTTTCATTTCGCCGTCACAAAATGTTAAAATTTGACGAGATTTCTGACGATGTTGCATTCGAAGTGCCGCATCTTTCCGTTAGGCATTGATCTGTCCCAACTTCACCGTAGCTCTTGCGCATGCGCGATCAACGATAACCACTAAAATATTGGGAAAACCCAGCGTAAGCGCACTTTACGCCCAGAGTAACTAATCGGCCTTCTACGCCTGTTTATGAATACCGACTACGAATAAGTTTTATTCAGAGAATAGTTATTCCCAGAGTAGGCGTTACACCCGGAGTAGCTTACTCCTGCCCCATGAATCCCGCCCCTGGTGGTCAAAGAATCTGTCCATCTGAGTTTAAGTTTAAGCTGATGTGCAAACATGAACACATATGTTGGTAGTGATTCTGGATGACAAGTTGGCACTTAGTTGCATGGTATTCCATGGTGACCACCTGTTAGTGTATTAGCTATCCTCAGCACTGCTGAACTTAACTGTATCATATCCAGCTGCCACCCTATAAATGGAAATGGGAAAAGCTAACAGAAGCTAATTAGTAAAAGAGAATCTTATGCTAACTGCTAAAAGCTAATCATGCGTTAATCACAGCACAAAAGCAGACACATAACATAAAGCCAATGTTAAGCACATAACATTTCAAGTTACGATCTGTGTTTTTTCCACAAATGTGTTCCCATGCTGGCAAATTTCCCACATTGCTACCTTTATCCGAAACATGGCCTTCCATGATAAGTCCATACCTCCACCTGCTTTGACCCAAGTCGTGCCACTTCTGCCTGCTTAGCTCCGAGTCGTGACTCAACATCGGCAAGCTCAGCTCCACGATGTCGAAGTCGCTCGTTCACGTCAT